>CM039319.1:143906320-144177539 GCA_022316695.1 Camellia oleifera | reverse complement strand
TTTAGAATGATAAATAAATGTACTTAATTATTTACACATTCATATGAGTATTGGTCTCATATTGGCCTCATTTGGTATCACATATAAGTTAACTTTTATAATTATAATTTTTTTATTGTTAACTTAAAAGACTTAAAATAAGTTATAAATTTGTTGGTGCAACTTTTTATAATAAAAAAGTTAGACTTGTTTTGTTAAATAAGTTGTCACATAGTTTTTAAGTGTGCAAATATGAAAATGCTCTCAAAAGATATGATCAAAGCAAAAAAAAGATGGGCATTTTTGTTCATGTATTTAAGAATTTAAAATAAGCTAAAAAAAATTCAAATTGTAGCTTAAGAAAATCTCAAATTTGTTGGACAAATAAAGCTGAAAAAATCAAATAAAGTATGATATAAAATTGCAACCAAACATCATTAGCTATTTTTTTTTTTAAATCAAATATCTAAATAAGTTAACTTATAAGTGTTAAGAAACATGGTGTTGGTTTTTTTGTTTTCGAGGGTTATAAATGTAATTTGAGTGCGCCAGTAAGGATCAATAAGTCTCTAAAAATACTAAGTGCCAACCAATTAACTAGACGATTGCTTCGAAATTTTTTTAACCTCAATGAAGAAGATTTTTACTAATGGTTTGTTTTTAGGAGAAAATTCAGAAGACTAATCACAAAAATAAAAGAAAGGAGGAGAAACAATTCCAGAAATCAAATTTCATTAAAGAACTAAGAGTTTACAATTTGTACCTTCGCACTTTCACAGCTTCGAAGGGAATTATAGCAATAGACTATCTTAGAACTACTCCCAGGAATTGGAAGTGCAGAACAGGAAAATAAATGACTGGAAATGTAAAGGATAGGAAAATATAAAACAAAATAAACTGGCTTTTGGATCTGGTTCTGGGTCATGTAAATGTAGCCATCAATGGCCATTTATAAGAAAAAACTTCCAACAATAACTACCCAATAACTACCTAAAACTACCCACTCTTCCATTCATTCCCACAATGCCACATACCTCCATATCTTCCACTAAGTTACTTTGTTAAATTCCACTAAGCCACTTTGTTCATCATATTCTTCACATGGGCTTTTTGCTTCTTCTACCTTGTCTTCCATGTTCCACTATGCAAGACCACTAACTTTGTAACTTCTCTTAACTCTTGATTGATTAAGAAAGTGCCACATGTACTGCAATAATAATAATAATAATAATTATTATTATTATACTATTTATGGTGTCAACATTACCCCTCGTAGCTCTTTAAAAATAATGTTTATTTAAATTTTTGAATAGTCGAACCAAGCACAAAACTGATATGAGTAATAAAGTGCTTTGAATATCACCACAGCACCAACGAAGTCCTTACGAAGGGACACTACACTAAAGGCATATGCTTCGAATTCAATATGAGTGCTTCAAAGTGATAAATTTGAATCAAGCAGCCACAATTTGATTTGGACAAAATACATACCAATCATGTTTGGTATGAAGTCATAAGTAGAAGCTTTGTACTTTCTTAAGTGGCAAGTTCAAAATTTCAACACAAGACACCAATTTGTAATCAATGAATGCATGCACCATTGTGTATGGTGTCCAAAAACCCATGGCTATTACTTCAATGACATGGCAACACTACTATGCTCGTTATAAAAAACCTCTTCGAAGCTCTTTCAGAATTCTTCAAAGCTTCTTTAGCACCCTTCAAAGCTTACTAGAAGGTTCAATATAAAAAAAGACATATTAAAGCCTCATTGGAGCTATTTGGAAGCTAATTCAGAATGCTTAGAAGCCACTCCAAAATGATTCGAAGTTTACCGCCATTGTAAATGTAGCAAATGTCTTACTTGACGGTAACCAATATCATGGAAAAAAATTATGAGATGTCTCAAATTCTTGAAGAGTTGTAATTCAAAGGATAAAAGCCATCCTCTAAAGGTATTGCTAGAGGGCCAAAATCATCCGTCGAAGGTTGAAAGTACCGACAAAGGATTAATTACATCCTTGGAAATACTCGGCAAAGCTTCGAAGGTTCACAACCGCCAATATTTTTTTTCGAAGCTGTTGCTAATGCAAGATGGAGTGCTTCGAAGCTAAAAAATTATGGCAAAAAGGGCTTTTGAAACACACACATTGACCAACAACAAAGCCAAAATGATAGTTGTTTACATATCCACTTCGAAGACAATCTAAAGTATAAAAACGTCATGTCTAATACATAGCAAAGACCAGTTTTTGGTCAAGAATGATGGATTTCACTGTAACAACCCCAACCCCTAATTCACGTTAATCTATAATTAATTATGCTTGATGAGTAATTAAGAAGAAATCCTCAATTAATTATATGTGTATTGTATCGTTTTGTGTTTATATCTGTTTGATCTAGAAAGATCTGTTCTTATTTCCGTTTCGGTTTGCGAATCGAGGGCATTATCGGCATCTGATTTAGAAATTGACTTGATCTATGTGTTCATTAGGATTTATAGGATTTTATGGTAAGTTTAATTAAAATTTGAGTCGGAACGATTAAATAAGGTTAAATTAATTCCACTTAATTGCCTATGACTTTAACTAATTAAACACTATTTCTCTTATGAACCACTTATCTTTTCTCATCTACTTGCATACACCTTGAGCCCATTCTACAAAAAAACGTGGGAGAGAGAGAGAGTAGGAACAGATTGTATTCAAGCTTGGCCTTGGAGGGAGATCAAAAGAATTAAACTTCTACTTGAAGAATTTAAGCTTCTAGGTAAGAAATCAACCTTAGATTCTTGATGTTGAGCTTGGTAACATTGAATTCAAGAGGTCTAAGAGTTTAACAATGAGAATTGAGTGGATTAACTTAAGAATAGAGCTAGTAAGGAGGGAGATTGAATCACACCATGCATGCATGGGCATTTTTTCATAAATTGAGCATAAATGCAAAGAATTCTTTCATGCATGTGCTTATTTCACTTATATTTTGAGAATTCATCGTGTTTTCTACCAATTTTCCAAATTTGATCATGTTTTGAAGTGATTGAGTGTAAGAGAATTCATGTATGTTACATTCTTGAACATTCATAAAGTTTAAGTTGAAATTTTGCACAATTGGCATGTCATTGGGCCATGATTTCTTGAAATGATCCTTAAAACATGTTGTTTTATGAGTTTCCATGAGTTTTCTTAAGTTTTGGCCCAGAAAAATGCAGTTTGATGCCTTGAAGGTTGAGTTTGAACTTGAAGATCAAATCTGGAAATTCCAGAAATTTGATCCACGCTCGAGCGGGGGACTTCACACTCGAGCGAGCACTCTGAGTACGTGCACTTCCGCTTGAGCGACGCGAGTCACGCTCGAGCGTGAAATGCATATACCTAGAAGTTCGTATGTTTTACAGTCCGCTCGAGCGAGGGAATTCACGCTCGAGCGAAGGTTTGAGTCTCACGCTTGAATGGAGGTCGAACGTCCATCGAGCGTGAAAACCAAGCATCCAACATTTTTGTCAAAGTTTACAGTCCACTCAAGCGAGGAAAGTTACGCTAGTTTTGGAAAATGTTTTCAAGTGTATTTTTGCATCCTCATTCCATCATAGGCATTCCTAGGCGATGATTAAGACACCATAATGGGGTTAAGGGCTAGAAACACACTAAGAACAAATGAAATGAGTTATGTACAATCCAAGCTTGTGTACTCAACGTATGTGTCTATCCTGTTATGTAGGTCACGCGTCACAAGATAAGTGAATTACCTACGCTATTCGTCTACTCGGAGCTTCCAATTATCTGTGAGTAATAACTTTGTAAAGTTATGTTTAATATTGAACATTTTTTGAATGCCGTGACACGAAATGATTAGTTTTCTGAAATGCCATATTTTGAATAAACGAATGACTGACCCAATTTCTGAAAGTTATTCGTGGCATCCTTTGCATCACATTATATGCGTCTCTTTATGGGTCATCAGGTCCCTTTATGGGCCATCAGAATGCCTTTATGGCCGTCCCTTTTATGGGTCATCAAAAATGTCTCTGTGCACATGAGTCATCAGAAAGCCTTCACGGCAGTCCTTTGTGGGTCATCGGATTTGTTAATGCTAATGGATGCATCGCGTGCTATGATATGATATATGCACAAGTTTGAATGTAAATGTAACTATGCCTATGAATATGCTCTATTGTGCTACCCGATTATGTACTTTTGTTTGGTCATCATTCATTAAAAGTCTTTACTCTATTATTATTCACTGGGCATTTGCTCACTATTTGTATTATGTATGTAGGTAAGCAAGCACGTGACCAGGCCCAGAGTTAACGGCCTATGGTTCAGTTTTGTCAGCCAACCTTTGTGCCTCCCGATGAGGTTCCGGATGAAGTCAAGTTTTGTGGCTGTTTTTGTATCGTCTTAAACTATGTTTGTTTGCTAAGTTGTGGGCGAGATTTTTGATATATACGCCTAAGTGTAATATGTAAATGGTGTATCTTTTGACATCACTTGTAAGTTTATAAAAGTTTTAAATTGTGCGTCTCATGCACATCTCCACAGCTCAATGGACTATGCATATTTTGTATATTTACTTCCGCAGCCCCTAATTATGTGTTAATTTGTCAAGAGGCCTTTGGTAATCCAAGGATTACTAGCCAGTTACGTCCGCAAACCCATAGGGGCGGGTTGGGGTCGTGACATTCACATTGCATGGTAAAAAATAACAAACATGTGAACTCATTGTGTTTTCTACAGAACTTCTTCTTCCTTGGCCAACTGTAAATTTGTATTGGCCAGTATTTCACATATAACCATGAAAATAGCCAGGACCATTACTATGGGTCATTTTCCATGCTTCCCATTGTGAAAATATAGAAAAAAATTGAACAAATATATTTTCTAGACTTCGATATTTTGTTAACCATTTCAACAAAATTAAATTTTGATGTGAATCACAAATCCAAAATGGATTTTGAACAACAAAGATAGTGGTATGTGGTGGTTTTAGAAATTCAAATATTTTGAGATTTTTCACATCATCAAAAATTTTAAATCCATTAACTGTGGGTTGCTCATCATTTTTAACCAAACTTGCTTTAAAAACATGCTTCGTAACAAGTTTTTCATGACTTGGCTCTCTACAAATGGATGTGTGAACCCCCCAAGCCATATATGGAACATCATTCTTAGTCATGTTAGACTCAAGACCATATTCTTTCGTTATGTTAATTTCATAATTTGGCTTTTTAAAAATGGGCTCTTAAACTCCTCGAGCCATTGATGAAGTTATTTTTTCACCAATTTCAGTCATAAAAAACTTGAAAACATTTTGTAAAACCCCACAAAATTTAGTCATTAAAGATTTGACAAAAAGGGCTGATAACTCATGTCTCCATTGGCAAATTTTTATATCAAATTGATGAATTATTCCAATTAAATGGTGTATTTTTTTTTCTACCAAATAATATGATAATGAAGTAACAACTTGAAAATTTTCTTCATCAAGAAAATGGATCTCTTCTTGAAGATTCAAAATTTTTCTTTTGCGCCAATATGTTTCATATTGATAAATTTGAATGGTAAAATCCAATTCGTTTGTCATTTCTTTTTTTATGCCTTCTTCAAGGTGCTCATTTTTTCCTTGTCGTCTTCGTCTAGCCATTATAATGATAGTCTTACTAGGCGTGCCAAAAATATATGTTGGCTTTTTTAGCTTTTGAGGGTTAGAAATGTAATTTGAGCGTGCTAACAATGATCAATAAGTCCTTACAAAAATATTAAGTCCTAACAAATTAACCAGATGATTGCTTCGAAAGTCTTTTAGCCTCAATGAAGAGGACTTTTACTGGTGGCTTGTTTTTAGGAGAAAATTCAGAAGACTAATCACAAAAATAAAAGAAAAAGGGAGAGAAATCAAATTTCATTAAATAACCAAGAGTTTACAATTTGTACCTTCGTACTTTCACAGCTTCGAAGGGGATTATAGCAACTGACTATCTTAGAACTACTCCTAGGAATTGGAAGTGTAGAACAGGAAAATAAATGACTAGAAAATAAAGGATTGGAAATGTAAAGGACAGGAAAATATAAATTAAAATAAACTGGCTTTTTGATCTGGTTGCGGGTCATGTAAATGTAGCCATCAATGGCTATTTATAGGAAAAAACTTCCAACAATAACTACCTAACACTACTCACTCTTTCACCTTCATTCCCACAATACTACATATCCGTCCATATCTTTCACTAAGTCACTTTGTCCATCATATTCTTCACATGGGCTTTAACTTCTTCCACTTTGTCTTCCATGTTCCACCATGCAAGACCATTAACTTTGTAACTTCTCCTAACTCCTGATTGATCAAGAAAGTGTCACGTGTCCTGCAATAATAATAATAGTAATAATAATATTACTATTTATGGTGTCAACAAGGTCATTATTAAGTCACTCACCTGCATGTATGTATATAAAAAATGATCTATACTTACCGTTATTGAATTTAGGATAGTTGTTTAAAGGTTTTTTTATTACTATTTTTTGTGCGCATATTCTCGATAAATCAATTAATTAAAATTTTATAGGATTTTAATTGTCCTAAATTTCTATGAAAAAAAAAAAATCAAAAACTGCATAAAAATATAAAAATTCTAAGATAGTGGGTGTTTGGGAGTGGCTTTTTATTAATTTTTTATGTTGACTTTTTTTTCACTTTTAGTGGGTTTTTTTCAAAAAAGTCAACACATCTGGGTTATACTCGACTAAACGAATCAGAAGGTAAACAGAAAATTTAAAATTTTGGAAAAGTTTAGAAAAAAACAAAAAAACAAGAACAGTTGATTTTTTTAGCTTTTTATTTGTCTTTAATGATTCATTTTTGAATTTTTTGAAATTGTTTTTTTTAACTTTTTAGATCGTCTACATTAGATGAATCTAAAAACTAAAAAAATTTAACATAATTTTTTTAAAAAAAGATCCCTAAAGAATTTTTTTTTATTTATTTTTATTTTTAAATGTGACTTTTTTAATTGACAGCCAGATGCAAAAGTATGATTTTTATATGTTTATTGAAAAAACACTGACCTTCGTTGAAACTTACGAGAACTGCTCTGTGATTTTTTGAAGGGCTTTTTAGTTTAAGATCTATAGTTTAAATATTTTATTCGTTTAAGGACAACTAAAATATAGTTAATAGTTTAAGGACAATAATTTTTTTATGGACAATACTACCCTTAATATAATTTTATAGCCCCATCACCTTGACAATTGACAATTACCACCAGCGCTGCGACCACCGACGATCACTTCCGACCACCAGCAACAATTTTCCAGTGATCATTCCAGTGAATCTTTGGTGATGTAAAAATTTATTGACTTAACACAGAGAAATTTCACTTTGCTAGAGATATTTTCGGCGGCTCTCCAACAAACTAAAATATCACTATGTTAAGTCAGTAAAAATTCAGTGAAAATTCACTGCATTGGAAGGGGAGAGAGAGAGAGAGTTCTAATGATTAATTAATAACTTAATCAAAAAAATTCTCAGACTCACTTAGTAAAATTTCTCTGAGTTTGCATCGTGAAATAGTGGAATAGGAAGCATTGGCTAAGAGAGAGAGAGAAAGAGTGAGAGAGAGTTCTAATGATTAATTAATTGATACCCAGTTTAATTGATTAATTTTGTCTCAGTAAAATTTTACTAAGTGATAAACTCAATAAAATTTCTCTTCAGTGATTTCTCTGACTTCACTAGTTTTATCTTAGTAAAATTTCACTAAGTGCTTTTGTCTCAGTAAAATTTCACTGAGTGTTAAAGTCAGTAAAATTTCTCTGACCAAACTCAGTGAAATTTCACTGACTTCACCAATTTTACTTAGTCAAATTTCACTGAGTTTTAATCAGTGGAGAGAGAGAGAGAAAAAAAAAAATTTACTATATTCGTTGTAAGTCTCAGTAAAATTTCACTGAGTGCTAATTAAGTCAAGTCAATGAAATTTCGTTGGGTTGTCTTAATAAAATTTCACTGAGTGCTAAACTCGGTACAATTTCTTTGATTCAACTTAGTGATTTCACTGACGTAACTGATTTTGTCTCAATAAAATTTTATTGAGTGCTAAAGTCAGTAAAATTTCTCTAATTCAACTCAGTGAAATTTATCAGACTTCACTAATTTTGTCTGAGTAAAATTTCACTAAGTGCTTTTGTCTCAAGAAAATTTCATTAAGTGTTAATCACTAATTTTGTCTCAATGAAATTTCACTGAGACAAAAAGAACAAACAACAACAGCAATAACAACAAAATACCAACAGATCTCTCTGTTCTCTTACCTTCCTCACTTCTCCATTCCTCAACCCTCTCCAATAACAACTGTACCAATACTAGATCTCTCTGATATTTCACCTCTTTTACCTTCTCATCCCTCAACCCCTTCCACCTCTCCATCTCTTAACTCTCTCAAACAACAAAAGTACCAGTACCAGCAAATCTTTCTTTCTATTCTCTCACATCTCTCATCTCTAGAGATGACAGTTTAAACTCGACCCAACTCGACAAGGACCCGACCCGACAAGGACCCGACATCCAACCCTAATTAGAACAGTTTTTTCTTGTAAAATACCCCCGACGGGCCGGGCTGGTATTTATAATTACATCTCCAATGGTTGTCAAGCCAAGGGCGGTGATAGGTTTCTTCCCACCCCAATCCTACACCACCCCGACCTCGAACCATCTCCGAATGGTTAATTACAATTATATCCCCACGCATATATATATGTCTTTAGGGTTTTTTTGACCTCACTCTTCACTTCTCCATCTTTTTTTTTGTCTTTCTTCTCTGATGTTCTCTCTAATAGCGGTTCCTCATCATCTCTTTCTCTCACCGACGTTGTTTTCCTCCCTCACCAGCGTCATCCACTCTTCCTCACGGTCGCAGTGCAGTATCTTCTTTCCTCTCTCACAGCGGTATATCATCATCTCTTTCTCTCAACAGAGGATTCGGTTTCTTCTCCTTTGCTCCTGATCTTTCCAAGCTTTCCATTTGCATTTTCTTTAAACCCTATTTTTTCAACTTGGTTGGTGTAATCAGATGCCATCGACGTCATTTTCTGTGACACTTCGACGATCTGGGTTGATAGCGTTAATAAAAAAAGAAAGAGGAAGATGAACAAGTACAAGTACAAGAAACTATAGAAGCGTCTCAGCAAACATAGTTAGCTTCATTTGGTGAGAATCGATATTTTGGGAATTAGTGGTTGCATTTAATATTCTTTATTGTTAAGATTAACCCGGGGTTTCATATTTTGAAAACTAATTCTATTTTACTCTAAAGAGGCAATGATTTTTAGTAATTTATTCTGTTTTCTCTACTGTTGTTGCTTTTCATGCGATTGCTATTGTTGTTGTAGCTGTTTTTTTTTTTTTTTTTAAACTCACTGTTACAGCTGTTGTTGTTCATTGATTTTCCATTTACTGATTTTTTTTTTTTTTTGGTAGGGGAATTTTCAGGGTTTGGAAAACCAGATCCTCGTTAAGAGGCGGGGATGATGATAGGTTCTCCATCGGGAATTGAGACCAAGGACGGAAAAATTTTTACCATCAGAGATGGGGAACAAGAGGTGTGATCCCTACTCATCTCGCTATCCCTCAACCCCTCCAACAACAACAACAATTAGGCAGGGGAATTTTCAGGGTTTGGAAAACCAGATCCTCGTTAGGAGGCGGGGATGATGATAGGTTCTCCATCGGGGATTGAGACCAAGGACGGAAAAATTTTTACCATCAGAGATGGGAAACAGGAGGTGTGATCCCTACTCATCTCTCTATCCCTCAACCCTTCCAACAACAACAACAATAATAGTACCTCTATTCTTCATCCGAACAAGGACATATTCACATAGACTCACAAACTGCTTCAATTCATTGAATCCCAAATTAATCATTGCTGAGCTTTTTTCGCTTTCTCTTCTTCTCTAAAGAACCCACTGTCCATAGTGGACAAACTGTTTCATAAAATCAATTAGAGGTGGCAATGGCCTTATCAAACTCCTATGGCTACACATTACCCTGATGGTCGGAATGATTCCATCAACAACAGGGAGAACACCAAACCTCATTGTTGTCGTCGGTATCCCTATCTTGGAGTTTGGTGGCTTGCTTTGAACTATTTCGGGTCGGATTTGTTGGTACCAGGCTTGCTTTGGACGACTTCGAGTTAGATTTGCTGGTACTAATACCACGTTGACGCCATATCCGTCGCCCACCGTTCCAGTCACGTATAGACCACCTTCATCTATGCTTTGCGTGGCTTGCTTTGGTCAATGTTGACGCCGTATCCGGCACCAGCCGTCGCAGCCATGCACAAACCACCTCCATCCATGTCGTCTTTACTTTATTAGCTCCGTTATCGTCGACTCTCCGCGAGGCATGTCCACGTACTTAAAGTTCGGTGTACTTGCCCCATCTGCAACTCCGAGCACTAGAGCTAAATGCATCGACCCAACCTTAGATGGGATTGAAATTGCAGAGAGCTTCCATCGTCTCCGGTGATCGAGATTAGGGAGTGGTCCGTCGAGCACGGCGGAGATGAAGGAAGCTGCGCGGTTGGAGAAAATCGATCGATCGAGAGAAGAGGGTCAGTGGTAAGATCGATTGATCAAGAGAGAGAGAAGATGGACGGAAGGAGCGAGATGATGGCCGGTGATGGTGGCTGGGCAACAAGGAGGCGCTGCCGGACCTGGTGGAGAGAGAGAGAGAGAGAGAGAGAGAGAGAGAGAGAGAGAGAGAGAGGGAAAGGGTAAATTTGTCCAAACAATTTCTTAATTTTTTAAATTTTGAACTGTAGAGACCTTAACTAAAATGTAAAATTTTTATATCCTAAAACTCTTACCCAAATATTTAAAGGGACTTTTTCCTAATTTTCCCTTTTTTGAAATGACACTAGCATTTTTACGATTAAAAAATGAGCTTTGATATAAATATGGGGCTCACTAGTGGGATGCTATTACACATTGTTTTGGTTTTGAGTTTTTTAAATAGTTTTTGAATTTTTAACTCATATTTATTGATTTTTAATAATTTTTTAAAATATTTTAGTTAATTTTATTTATCTTTTAGATGTATCTAATTTAAATGTATTTAAAAATTAAAATATTTATGGAAAAATATTTTAAAAATTCAATAAATACAAATAAATAAGAAAATGTATTGAACATTTTTATATATTTTTGTATTTGTTGAATTGAAAAAATTCATAATTTTTCCCTTTTAAAGTGTCACTTGATTAAGTGAATATAAAAAATAAAGAAATTAATTAAAATATTAAAAAAAATCATTAAAAATAAAAAAATACGAATTAAATATTCAAAAATACTTATGATTTTTTTAAATGACTTTGGCTTTTAAGGCAAGTCCTATTGGTGGGAAAAAAATTGAATACAACAGTGATACCACATCACCGGTATCACCATTCAATAGAGTTTTGACATGGAAGCAGCTTGGCTCCAGTCCGTGATCAAGTTAGATGGTGATGTTCGGCCTGTGGGGGCTCACCACGGGTCCCTTTTTGAAAATTCGAACAGTTCAATGTGTATAACTCGTCAAGTACTATATGCTTGTAAAAAATCACGTTGATCGGATATCGATAGCTATTTCTTCAGATCAGTTTTTTGTCAACCGTTAATTTGTTCACCGTCTATTTTTTTTTTTTAAATACAAAACTAATTTGATCACATAACTATCGATATCCAATTAACGTGATTTTTTACGGGCATATAGTACTCGACAAGTTCTATACATTTAACGGTTCAAATTATCAAAACAAAACTTGTGATGGGCCCTATGAACCGAATAGCACCGTCCAATCCGATCTCGGATTGGAGGCAAGGTGCTACATTTTGACATTTGCCTTCTTATATATATGTGGCAAGATAATTATGCCTTCAAGGTAGAGTTCACTATCCATATGTAATTTTATAGTTAGTTGATAATATCACGCGTTGATATAACCGTTACATTGAAGTTTTTCTCCTAGTGGTGGATGTTAGGCTAGGATAAGTCTCCCATATAATTTTTTTTATTCTAGAAAGTCCTTTCTTTTATTTGCTAGACAATTTTCCCTCAACAGGACACCCTGGTGATCTCCTCGGGGCGCTGCCTTGGACCTGCGGGAGAGTGAGAGGCTTTCCCTGTAACAAAAAAAAAAAAAAAAAAGGTGGAAAGAGCTCATGTCTAAAAGGTTGACATGTGCTGACACAATTTTCCCTCAAGACAGTTTTTTTATATATCCGTTTTTTTTATAAAATTTATATTTTTAGAACTTACTTATCGAGATCTATTAAATAAGATTAATATTAAATATAAAATTATATAAAATAAAAATTGGTCTTAGCAACTATATGAAACATTGCTGTAAGAAATTAAAAAATTTCTTAATTTCGCAAATTGAGAAATTCTCAGTTTCGTATTACCAAAAAATTAATATTTTATTTTTATAATTTTTTTTTTTTTGTATTCAATATTGATCTTATTTGATAGATCTCAATGTGTAGATTCAAAAAATATAGATTTTATTTAAAATATATGTGTATAATAAAAGTTATGAAATTTTAAATTTTTAAAATAATAAAAATAAAAGATAATGCCACATCATCATTTTAAAGATTGTGCACTTCAATTAAGAAAGGTTATTTAGTGCTCTTAGGATATAGCCAAATGATATTCCCAAAGAATGTAATTGATGAAAGAGATGGGATCTACAATTTTATGTTAGAACATAAAGACATAGTGGTTGGTCTTGTCACTTGATACACTTGGAAACATCTAATAATTTTTCCTTCAACTAAACACTCATATTTGCTTATGTGTGTACTAGTCTATCACCCGTGTTATGCACGGGATAATTATATATATTTATATTTGTTTTAGATTTTTTTTAATATATAAATTATGTTTTTAAAGATTTTTTATAAAAATAATTTAACAATCTTATCACTAACCATAGTGTATGAGAGAAGTTGAAAATGGTACTGCAGTAACTATACACAGATTGTATCTATAATTATTTGTATGGGGGGATTTTAAATTTTTTTTTTTAATTTTTTAAATGTCTTCTTTTTTTCCTTTTTTATATTATATTAAAATTTAATATTTTGATAATAATCATATGTGTTGGACTTTTCAAGGAATTAAATGTCTTTTTTTTATTATTATATTATATTATATTAAAGTTTAATATTTTGATAATAATCATATGTGTTAAACTTTTCAAGAATTTTTTTTTATTCTTGTTCTTAATGCATTAAAGTGTTATTATGAGGGATAATAATCATATGTGTTGGGACTTTTCAAGGAATTCATATGTTGGATTTCAAAGAATTTTTTTTATGTTTGTTCTTAATGCATTAAAGTGTTATTATGAGGGTCAGACTTGGGAGTTGGGAGAAGTTAATAAATGTTAAGATTTTTTTTTAAAATCAAAAAATTAAGAAAATTAGATTGGGAGATTGGAGCTCCCACAAGACTTGGGGTTAAAAATCTCCTTTTGCTTAATATATAGTATAGATAGATAGATTTATGGAAAAAAATAAACTAATAGGACTTATTCGGTTAAAATCTAGTACGAAGGACTTAACCTCAAATAATTTTATACAATAGGACTTTTTAGTAAGAGGTGGTTTGAAATGATCTAAATAAGTGTATTTTTTTACTTTTTATGAAATATGAGTTGGGTATATGTTGGGTTTGAAATAATGTGGTAGAGAAGTGATGTGACTTAAATAAGATGATGTGACTTAAATAAGATAGTAACTTTTTGACTTTTTGAAGTTATGACAAATAAGGCCTAAATGGCTCGTATAAATATGGGATTCACTAGTTGGATGCGATCATCGTGGACAGAGGGCACTGTACATAATAGTGACTATTGTTCGCCCAATTGGGCTCTTTTTGAGTCTCACTTTGATAATTCGAATTGTTCATTTTTTAGGATACATTGCGTAGAATATACTTGTAAAAAATTAAGTTGATCGAATATCGATAGTTTTTTTATCAAATCACAATTATATCTAAAAAAAATAAATGGTTAATGTATAAATTGAATACAAATGTGATTTGATAAAAGAGTTATCGACCTCCAATTAACTTAATTTTTTTATAAATATATTCTAGTTAATATGCTTTAATAACTAAATAATTTAAATTATCAAAAATAAAATCCGTGGAAAGCTCCATCAGACACACAATAGTCACTGCAATGTCTACCCGAAATCCGATCCTCGTTGCACGCAACAACCACTTTCCGACTTTGGGGTGCTTACAAGGACGAAAAGAGGACTTCCCTTTGACAACTTGCTCCATTTTATTCTCAAAATTTTCAACGTGATACAAGAACATGACTTGAATTGTATATAAAATTAGTAGATTAAAATTAATCATTTTTTAACACGCATATAATATGATCTAATAAGACAAATATTAAATATATTAAGTTAATGTCAAACTTGCATAACACAAAATTGACATGGATATCACATTTAATAAAAAAAATAGTTAAACATTTTAATATTATTTCAACTAAGGAGTGTCATGATATTTTTGAATTTCTTATGTAATTCCATATAACTTATTAAAAATATATATAAATTAGGATTTTAAGGCTAATATAGTTTTTATTTATTTTTTATGGAAAAATGTATTTTTTTTGTCTACTATTTTAAAGTTACTCTATCAAAAAAATATAATAATATGATATAATTTTTGTAAATTAAGAAAATAAAATTAAGTTGAAATCAAACATGCTTGATTTCATCCAATAAAGAGTAGTTTCATTAAATTTTTCTTGTGAATTAAAATTTTAATTTTTTTATACGCCAGCTAGATTTTTTTTTTGCTATCGACTTGGAGCTTAAAAACAAATATATGAGCAAACAAACCAAATCCTAACATTCTCATGAGACATCCATATCAACCAGAATAGTTGTCTGGATACTGGAGGGCACCTCCTCTATCCAAATCGCATGATCCTCCATGCTCAGAGCAAAGCGAGCTAAAATGTGTGCCACTTGGTTACCATTTCAACCAATATAGGAGCAAAGATGGGAAGAGAAACGAGCAAGCCTCCATCGCATTTCAGAAATTAATGTACCAAGATTTGAGGATTCCTTAATCGCAGATTGCAGAGCACCAATTATAGTGACCGAATCTCCTTCAAGATGAATGTGACTAAGATCCATGTCTGCGGCAAAAGTCAGAGCACGCCTTGCAGCCAAACATTCCACGTGATCAACACCCATGAAATCTCTGATTCATTCCAACCATGAGCCTATCACCTCCTCTTTCCCATTCCGCACAACAACCCCAATCCCAGCTGACCCATCTTTGAATGTAGCCCCATCAAAATTCAGTTTGTAAACTGTTGGATAATTTTCACTGTATTTAAATAAATAAATTCTATTTGTGTACTAAATTACAAACAGAATACAAAAGAAAAATAGGAAAGGAGATAGATCGTTTGATTACAAAATTCAAACCAATAAATAAATAAAAACAGATTTTTATTTTGTTACAAAAAAAATTCAAAATCTGATTTAAATAAATAATAAACTAGAAAATAAATTAACAACTTACTTGATTAATTTCTTGAATAATATTCTGATCAAGTCTAGTGTTAAACACTGTATCCTTAAGACAGATTCGTCCTCTCCACGGTACTTTCAGATTTTCGGATGTCTATCTCCCAAGATAAAATGATCAACAACGAATAAATGTAACACTACAAATTATTCGCACAACGAACACACTAAGTGTATACACTCTTTTTTACAGAAATTTAATGCTGCAAAATGAAGAGATTATTTGCAGAGGAGAAGTACGAAAATTGTGAATGAAAATATCAAATGAAGGCTGCCTATTTATAGATGTAGTGGTGGCTTTTCAATTTAAATTAAACAGGTACCAAACCTGTTTGAACAGGTGCAACACTGTTTCAACAAATAACCGAATCTGTTCGGTTTAATTTGCACAGATTTAAATCTGTTTGAATTTAAATTCAAACAGGTATGCGTTTTCCTTGAATTAAACAGACAGATTTTGAAATCTGTACAGAAGGTTCGGACAGATTTGAATTTAAACGGTCTGATTTTATTTTACCAAAAAATAAATTAAATTTAAATGTTTTTGGCCTAAAAAGATTAGTATTACGCCGGACAAGCCCAACCCAACCTCACACCTCACACCACGCATTAAACAAACAGATTTTGAAATCTGTACAGAAGGTTCGGACAGATTTGAATTTAAACAGTATGATTTTATTTTACCAAAAAATAAATTAAATTCAAATGTTTTTGGCCTAAAAAGATTAGTATTACGCCAGACAAGTCCAACCCAACCTCACACCTCACACCTCACACCCAAGCCCAGCCCGACCAACCGGACAGCGGCCCGCGCGTGTATGGTGATTTTTGGGTCCAATGGGTCTAGCCTCCCATTTTGCCCATAACCTCCCTTTCTACAAAACATGGGTGCCCCTTGAGGCCTATCCCAAGTTCCAACACCAAGCCTTATAAACCCACTCAAACTTTTTCACCAAATCAATGTGTAAACCATACTTTTAAGAAATTTCCACAAAAACTTCATTTCTATGGAGCTCACTTTGACTTTAATTTTCCATTCATCCGATAATGGTTTTGAACAACTAAATATACCACGTAAATTACAACGCGGCATAGAACGCGTTACCACTTATTAGGCCTGACTAGGCTTACGTGTCCTCATTCGAAGAGTGTGAGAACTATCTAATCAGGTTTAGATATAGCTAAAAGTGCTAGCACAACAACAATGTCTACAAACATTGTTCATGGAGTTCATCCTTCCTATTTTCATTTCCCTTCCGGTGCACATAAAATTCTAGAAATCAGTAATCAATTGAAAATTTTAAAAAAATAATTCCATAAATAAACAAATTTCAAAATAAAGTAAAAATGCTAAATGAAGAAATTTTAAAAAAATAAAAACACAAGAACTAGAAATGAAGAATATTTTGATTGTGGTTAATGATACTAGTTGAACAGATCTTGAATCGTTGTTGAACAAATCTTGAACAATTGTTTGTATAGAGAGAAAAGTTGGTGGAGCTAAAAAAATAGTGATTTGATTATTAGAAGAGCATTGTTAAAATATAGTTATTTTATACTACTGTCTATTGTTAAAATATAATTTTAACAAAGGATAAATTATAATTTAACTTTTTATGATTTGCCTAAAAAAAAACGGAGACCCCTTATAGTTTTATTCATAATACTTAAACCACTATACTTTATATTATATTGCAATTTTTGACGGAACTGTTTGTTTAAACAAAACGTGCGTTGCACGACCATAGATGATAAGTAGAGACTAAAAAATAGTATAGAGAGAAAAGTTAGTTGAGCTAAAAAATAGTGATTTAATTATTAGAACATCATTGTTAAAATATAATTATTTTATACTACTGTTTATTATTAAAATATAATTTTAAATAACGACTATTGAAAATTTTATATAACAAGAGATAAAGATTTTAGAATTTGTCTCAAAATGTATCAGAAATACATTTCGTTTAAACGGCATAAATGATTTATTTTTAATTATTAAGGATTGAGATGCTTTGTAACATTTTCCACTTCCCACCCAAAACAATCCCCTCTCTCTCTCTCCTGTGTAGGAGTGTAAAAATGACCCGCAACTCGTAAGTAGCCCGAAGTCCGACCGTGGCCTGGACGTGGGCTTGGGCCCAAGCCCCTGAGCTTGGGCCTAGTCCATCCTCTTAAAGTTCGAATAACTTGGCCTGGCAAAAAAAAATCATCAGATCCGCCCAAGCCTAAGGCCAAGCTCAGGTCCTTCGACCCGCCTAACTTCTCAGGCCTCAATCTCTCTCTCATCAGAGATCTCTCTCTTCCTCTCCCTCCCCCTCGTTTCCACTGCCGCTCCGCTTCCACCGTTGCGCCGCCTCCGATCTCCACCGACAGCAGCTCTTCATCTCTTCTCCCTCCCAGATCCCAGATCTTCCCTCTCCTCCGATCTCCGCCGACAGCAATTCTTCATCTCTTCACAAAGGATTTTCTTTTGGACGATCTGAACACGAATAGAAGGTAGGTCTTGCGCCTCAGAGCGAGGAAGTGAAGAGGAGGGGCGATCAGGCACAATCCTGCCGCACGCCGACCACCACCGTCGTAGGTACTCTCTCTTACCCACCGACTCTCCCTTCTCTTTCCCTGTTATCCCTCACTGCCCATGCCCCTGCTTCCCTCTCTCCCTCTATGGCTCCATCCCTTGGACCTCACAGCCCAGCCCATCCCGTCCCGTCCCTCCAACTTCTCTCTCTTCCCTACACCTCCACTGTTCATGTTCCCTTCCTCCACCCCTTGGCTATTTTTTTTTTTTTTTGAAATTTGTTTAATTTTCGTCTATTTTTTTGTTGTAGGATTAATTTTTCTGTGATTGTGATGGATGATTTAAAAAAGTACCGCTTACAACAAAGCGTACTTAACACAGTCATGGAACTTAAACGTGATGCTATAAACCAACAGCATATGGTAATTGGTGGGCGGGTTATGAAATTCTGTTTCAAACTAGGTGATGAAACTGATGAATACAGCAATGGAAACATTGATTTGCTTACCCAAAAGAACCATGAATATAAATTTTTCAAAAAGCCTTTCACAAGAGAGTCTCTGAAAGAGTTTGTCGACATGGTTGAACGTTGTTCAAACTTGAACACGCCATTTCTTCTCCCATCGAGATTGACTGCAATTCCATATCCTGACCCCGCCCAGGAAAAACAACAGTCAATACCAACCTCCGAAATTATTATGGCCTACGATGGTTTTGAGGATTTTTATGAAATTTGGTTTCAGAAAAATCCCCAACCTTTGTTTGATACTGAAGAGGAGGGGGTTGTGAGTCTATTTTGGCGTAGGCAAATCAAGTAAGTCATTTTTAATTTATTGTACATTTTGTTTTCCTTAATTTTATTTTTGTCTTTCTAATTGTGTGTTAATATGCAGGAATATGTTGTGCACAATTGAATATCTTCACAACAACAAAGTGTTTCATGGGAGCTTAAATTGTGTTTCCAACTATGTTATGGTTGGGGATCAAATTCATCTCATCAATCCTGGAATAGATGGATCAAAAGTGCCAGATCGTGAGCTAAACAACTTAACCCGTGCGGATATCTTGGCATTTAGGGATTTTTTGGTCAACCACATGGCTTCAAATTACCCTGCCAATGACTTGAATGGCTTCACCGATTGGCTTTACTTCGTGGACCTATTTGATTTTGGAGGGTGAGTACCTCAAATTGGTTATAATTACATTATGTTTTTACTTTGCAATATGGTTATTTTAAACTTGTTATCTCGAATGGTAAGCAGACAGAATTTGCAAATGTTGTGTGTCTTCGAAATTTAATCTTGACTCTAGATCAACATGTGAATATTATCCGGATTCTATCTTGGCAAGAGGATTCAATTGCTTAAGCAAGATTTTCTGAATTCTGTAAATTTATTGTTGTGAATTTCAATTTGCAATCATTATTGTACTTATGTTGTTGAATTAGATGGTGGATTAGCTAGGATGATTTTAGTTATTTGGCTATTAGGACTGGGTTCAATTGCCATGTTCTTGTATTTGCCATACATCTATGCATAAACTTCAATATATTTTTAAGTTAATTTGCTATTATTGTTGATTGGTTTGTTGTTGCCTTATTATATGAATTTGCTTATGTGGGATTCTTGGAAATTGAACTATTATGTGGGTGATTTATTCGTTAAAATTTGTGAGATACGAACTAGTTGACGATATTAAAATTTGATCCTCCCTGTTAAATTTGCCCAAATGCTCCCCTGTGATGTTGACTTGCGTTCAACTTTAACAAACTCTTCTCTACTTGGCATACACCATAAGTTTCTATTATTTTCTAATTGATCACTTGCATTTTCTTAAAGTTCTTAATTAAATTATTTGAGAAGTGATCATATACCTGTTTAGAAGTGATCATATACTCGTTTAAGGGCCAGCAATTGTGAATGTTATTTAGTATTCCACAATGGGGATATAGCATGTCATAAGGTTTCTTATTATTTAATAATTCTGTTACTTTTTATCACTCTTGTAGGATTGGGCAACTTAAAAAACATCCTGTCCTCATGGATAGGGGTGAGAGATTTCAGTACTATCAAGATTGGTCTGATTATTTCAAATGTTCAACCACAACAGCACGTGATCGGATGAATGTTTGGGACGAAATGGATAAGCATGTACCAATTCTTTTGAAACATTGGGACGCTTTAATTGAAGAAGGTTCAATTTTACATGAGATTTACACTTCCAACCAAGCAAAACCCTATGAGACCACGTCCATTGAGGATCTTCAACGGTTCATACGAAATGTAATTAAACATTTTAAGCAACATGAATCAAAAAGGTTTGCTGGACAGCCTGACGTGTATCGGGTAAGTATTTGGTGATTGGTGATTCTTATTTGTTATTTTTGAATTGTTTGACGTAGCCTAATGTCGTTTATTTTTAATTAGTATAATAGTGCAGACATTGAGAGGGACATCTCACACACATTCTCTGGGTATTTAGCCTACATTCACAATAGTTTGGTCAGATTTCGACCTCAGTACACACTCACCTCAGAGAGATCAGGTAATTTGTTCTCACTAACATTTTTTATATTTCGTTCTTATTTTTATTTTTTGACTTTGCAAAAAGTGATGTATGACTCCTGTAATCCACGCTCTCTATTTGACATTTAGCACCAGTATCTTGAGACACAAGAGTAACCATCTATTCAGTCACTACCATTCCTTAGTTTTGTGGTCCTGGTTCATGAAACCTGGAGAGAGCTTGTGGATAGCAAAAGAGGACTCCATCTTATATTTTTGTCCCTTAATTGTATTGGTACAAATTGGATGCCACTAATATTATTTTTATAGTCTGTTTGTTCTAGAGATCAAATCGAGAGGATTATCTCTGCCAAGTACCCTGGTTTTTTATCATGCATTCATGGTATCTTCTTCAAATGTCTCTTCAAAGTGATCCTCTGTCGAATTTGGCCAGGTAAGTTTCATTTGTTATGTTCTGGATTCTTGAGAAAAGTATTGTGACGAAATTTGTGAATTTTAGATCATCTTTATTTCATTATTTATGTTTTCATTCAAATTTCCAAGGGAAAAATTGAGTCGCTCAAAATTTTCTTCCTGGGCTCCCAAATTAAAATAATGTTGGTGTGATTTCCAAAACATAAATAAGGAGCCAAACCTCACAATCATATGAAGGCACCAAATTTTTACGTGGTTTGGCTAACTCAATGTTCACTCTTTTTCCCTCCACTGTTACTAAAATAATAATGGGCTTACTTGTCATCTACTATCTAAATCAAAAAATAGTAGTGGGTATAGTTTAACTGTGAATTTAAGGTACTTTTAGTCTAGAGATTTTTTTTTTTCACAATTAGACATCCAATAAAATGTTAGGTTTTTTTTTTTTTTTTTTTTTTTTTCCAAGTTAATCTTATGGCAACACATTTTTATGAACATTATGACTATTTTTTTATGTTTTGTCATGTTAAAATTTCACTCATTTTAGCTTTTAGTTCATTATATTTGATATTTTATACTCCTAAATTTTTGGAATTGCTTTGAATCGGCAAATTTACCATTTTGGAATGACATTGTACCATGTTATGATTATGAAACATGCGTTCCAAAACGTAATTCTCTAGAGTATCAATATTTATGGGGTAACATTGCAATAGCTTGACTATTATTGTGTGGCTCAAACCAACCTTGCACAAGTGGGTGAGCCCAAAGTTCCATCATATTAACACCTTTCTTGGCCTAAACTCTCGAGTTGAGATTGAGTCGAGTTAGATTATCTGAATCAAATTGTTGATCTATGCTTAGAACAATAATATGATGTGTTAGGGGCTAATATAGATGAGTATATACAGACGAGTATTTATAGCCTTCTTGGCACTCACAATATTAACAATTCAATTAAGAATCAACAAGATATACATGAGTTACATGTACTATATCAAATTCGTTGATTCATTTGGTGAATGAAGAGTTACATTCAATAAACCAAATTGAATGTCTAGAAAATGAATAGATGGATAATTAATTTTATTGATTCTTGTGGTAAATGAAGAGTTACCTGCATTAATAGGTTAAATTCAATGCCTAGAAAATGAATAGATGGATAGCTTATCCATGCATAGGAATATACCCATAGGCGACGTTTGTTTGCCAGATTAGGTTGGATGGAATTATTGGTACAGTGGGATTGAGTGAGTGGATTACTAGTGTGGTGGTGTTAGGTTGGAGATATAAGATAAATTGTGCTTATTAATTAGTTGGGATTAAATCTATGAAATTATGTAAAATCGCTCGTATATAAAAATGTTAACTTTATTACTTTTATTAAGTAGGGGTAATAAAGTCTTTTTACATCTAATCCCATGGGATTAGATTCCCAAACCCAAGTCCCCCAAGGGATTGCTAATCCCCTCATTGATGGGGCTTCATAGTCCTACGGACACTTTTCCAAAACATACATGATTTTTGTAAGCCCCACAGATTAAAATTTTAATCCCCTCCCCTCAAATCCCAAAACAAACATGTTGATAAAGATAATGTGTTGTTGAAATTAAACTCATGTACGGTGAAACACACATCTTAAAAGAATCTGGACCATACGTTGAATATTCTAGGCATTTTCTGTGTACATAGGATTGCTCTATCTTCAATGTTGGAATATGTAGGTGATCAATGCATCTCATAAATGACTTATGTACATACATTTAAATATTAAAATGCACCAACAAATAATTTTAATGCTCAAAATGTACATTATATTGCTGCTGTTATTTGGGTGGAGGTTTCTTTGTGAAATGGTGTGAATGCAGGCTAGTTTAAATGCAGGCAATTCATTCTAAAGGGTTTCTTGGACCTTTTTTTTTTTTTTTTTCTATTTTTTTTGTGACTAATATGTTATTCATTTTTTCCAGTGAACCTAAGGAGCTGAGGATCGAAATAGCAGTGCTTCTTGCTGGATTTTGGTTGCTGATTGCTAGCTGCTTGTTTATTTTTGTGATTAACTCGTTTCAGAAGTTCCTTTCTCATCTTTTTTTCTTTTTTCTTTTTTCTTCCTTGTTATTTATTTATTTATATATATTGCGCATTGCATCTGAGAACTTCTTGTGATGACTAGAGCTTCTTTTGCTTTTTCATGCGGAATACTTCCATTTTGGAAGCTCAAGGATCTTGCAGTGGTAACAGTTGATTTACGAAGAGTGACTTGTATGTTAAATATCAACACCTACAATTTGAGATTATTGTGTAGGAGGAATTGTTTTCATTGCATTAACAGGAGTAATTGTGTGAGTTTTTGTTCTTTTGAACTTAGGTTGTTTGAACTTAGGTTGTTTGAAATCCTGTTATGACCAGTTGATAAAGAATTTTTGGCCAAAAATAACACGCTATACTAGCAGGGTTATCTTATCTATCTAATGTTTTTAATTCAAAGAATAGTTTACTTTCCCACTTTTATTCATGCATGCCCCCTGTAGTGTGCTAAGTGGAGAATGCTTGGCAGCCCAATGTGCAGAAAAGATGGAACGTATAATTTTGTGTTGTTGTTGTATGCAAAATAATTGGCAGTAGCCAGCCTGAAATGCTGGATTTGGAAAAGATGGAAATGTATAATTTTATGTGAATGAAGTAATTCACAGTAGGAAGGTTCGCCTGGTGAATGAGTTCTCTTTTATCGAGCACAATGTAGATTTATCTTTTTCTTCCCCTATATATCACACAAAAAAATTAATAAATAAAATAAAATAAGATTATGTTTTTTTTTTTTTTGAAGAATAAGATTATGTTTTTGTTTGCATTATTTTAATGGATGAATTAAGATGTGCTTTGAACTAACCAGACAGGCAGGGTCGTTGGATAACGTTTTCATTTTATTTTTTTTTAAAAATGAAATTGATTTTAAATTTTTTAATTTTTTAAGGGAAATATATATATATATATATATTTTCACTTGTTTTCAAAACAAGTTTTTATTTAATCCTCTTCAGCGCCACTTTCAGCCAGCGACCATTGGCCAATCGTTGGCAAAAATCCAGTTGGCAAAAAATTTTACAAATTAAACGGGAAAATACAACAGTAATACTTTAAAATTATGTATAAATGTAAGAGGGTAAGGGGTGATGGTATGTCCAAGCTTAACCGAAAGTAGAAAGGGATTTGCCCTTTGTTTATGCCCATGCAACACAGTCGTCAGAGTCCGAGTTTATCTCAAGAAGTTCAGGTTAGGATTGAATGCCTGAATTCGAACACATGAATTTTATTTTGGATTAGAAATAAATATTTTAAGAGTTTTAAATAGCTCCCGCCCTAAGGAGAGGCAAGAGAAGCCTATGCCTTGGGCTTCCAATTTTTGGAAAAAAAAAAAATAGGGGTTCCTAATTCTTTTATCCATTATAGTAGTTAGGCGTGCATAAAATTTTTAAAAAATTTGAATTCTTAGAAAATTTGAGAATCGAACCAACTCAATCTCTATGAATTGGGTTCATTCATTTTTTAAATATATTGGTTGGGTTTTGGGTCTTAAATCATCAATCCTATTGGATTGAGTTGCGTCCCGATTTAGGCAGCCTACGTTGAACTAATCTGAGACCTAAACCTATATATATTATGTAAAATTTCATTTATGTTCATATGTCTTCATGTAATTAATCTGTTGCAAATGCTAATATAGACTTGATTGTACCTGATCAATTCATGTATGAGGAAAAAGTTATGGCTAATTAGAATTCATGTTCCATCTTTATCCAGACAAATAGTTTATTTTATATTTTTGGATTGTATTAATGAAATGTATTTTGTATTGATTATTAAAACAATATAAATGACTATTTGTAGTTGTTAGCTTATATTAAATTTAAAAGTATTTACTTTGTTCTTCTTTGTTTGTGTTATGTTAAAAAATGTTCATGAATTGTTTATTCTAATCATTAATTGTTAATTTTATTCACTTATTCTTAATGTTCAGACAATAAACACTGCCACATCAGTGAAACACTTTACTACTTCCAAAATCTTTGACTGGTCTGTAGTGAAACCTTTACTACTTCCACATGCCCTTTTAAACACTGCCACATCAAAAAACTGAAAGCAATTAGAATTCACCACATAAAAGTATTTCTTCTTTAGAGAAAAGTCCAAAATTATCTTTGGTTTGATTATTTTTGCCTCCAAAAAATGTAAAATTAAAAATAACGCTCAATCATTTTTTCCTCTTTCAAAGATGATAAAATTTCTCTCCCGTGACTGCAAAACAAAACAGTTATAAATTAACTGCAAAAGACAATTTCTACTGTACCTTCATATAGAGAGAACTGACCTTTTACACTATATCTTACTACATGGTAAACAAAGTCTCAATCACAATAAGGAAAATTATTAGTTAGCCTCATAGTACCCTGTGACATTTCCTCTGTGGTGCTCCTGACAACTGAGGAACCACCAGGTGGCTCATTCCTCATCTCTCAACCACCTAACAAAAATGGATTAGCATTGTCCCACCCATAAAGTTTTTCATTGCATCATTGGTTGGGAACACCACATGGACAAAATGCAACATGATACTTCGGAATCACTGATTAATTATCTGCGAAGTACAGGTATTGAACGAAAAATATGACCATATGATACAATATATCTAACAAATAAAGGGATACAATATGAATTAACGCTCAAGGGTTTTTTTTAAACTATGGTTTGTTGCCAAAAGGTGCATTGCCTAGGGGCTTAACCGCACCAATTGTAAAAACCTAGCCCAAATTAGAATTTGGCACTTGATATGCCTTGACAAGCCTAGGTGTCACAGGCTGACTCTTCAAGAGGTGCAACAGAACAATTTTTTGACTATGTGGCGCTCAAACTCCACCAAGTTTAAGCCCGCCTTTCCATCTGACCATTGAGTGTTCATGGTTTCACCCGTTTGAACTTTTAGGGCCCAATGCTTTGTCAAGCTAGAACAACTTCTATAAAGGAAGATCCACATTCCCGAATGCCACGAGTAAACTTGACGTCCCAAGTGCACCAGCATGGCTCATGTCGCTTCCTAGCACTATGCTTCTCCTAAGCAAGGAACTCGCCCAACTGAGACCTACGTCATCAAGACACCTAGCCACGAAACAAGGTGTTAGCAAAGGTCCCTGACTTAGCTAACAAGCTCCCAACTGCGTACAGGGTCTTTGGACAGCACCTCGAATGGCCACAGAGTCTAGCATGCGTACAGGGTCTTTGATTAGCCATTATGTCATGCTCAACCCACAAATCACCAAAGGTCACTCTCGTGCCCATGGCGTAGTCTACATGCATGCACGTGTGCTAGATTTTGCCTAAGGCCATTGTGCACCCTTAACGTTGCACAAAGGTGTTGCTCGAGTAAGGCAACGTGTCGATCTATAACATGTTTGATGCACTACACCATCCGACTTGACAAGCACAATGTGCAAGTTTCATAGTCTAGCTTGATGCGTTCATTCAATAGTCCGCCTCCCGACCGCATGTTTTAAGCCACAAGACCCCCACATGCAAGGTCGAACCCAAACCACGCCCGTGAGTTGGTACACAAGGCCTACAGTGATGCCTTGATAGCCTAATCGGTCTAGAACGATGCCCAAGATGCTACAATGCGTGGCATTACGGGCACGTCCCAAATCTTGTGCCTAGGAGGCATGCGTGATACCGGCCAAAGGGCCCTCAATGGCACCGTCCACGGGGCTCCCAAACCCAGGTGGAGACCTTAAAACACCCCTTTGGATGTCTAAAGCCCGCCCCACGGTTGCTCACTTGAAGCCCAGTTTGGGCGGGGAGGAAGATAGGTAACACACCCCATCCTTATATATGCATTCTAGGCTGTTAGCTATCTGGCAGGAGGAAATATCAACTTGCTTGAGGAGTCACAAGCATTTTTCAAAAACTAATAAAACCCTAAATTAAACATTCAACAAATCAAAATATTTTGAAAACCGTAAATCGAAATATGAAAATATGAAACAACTACAGACTCTAAATCAAACATCAGCACAAACCTTAAATAAAAAATCAACAAAACAGAATCTAGAAAAGTAAAAATAATAAAAAAGCTAAAAAAATGTAACAAACACTAAAATTTGCAGACAAATACCTCAAATATTTGGAGAAGTATTTTGTGGTGGATGATCAAAAACTTCTTCTACAGTTGATGATAGACTCTCACATTTTTTATTCAACATATCACACAAATTAGAGAGAGAAATCAAAGCGAGAGCATAGATTTAGAAGAGAGGAGAAAGACAAGGACTGAAGCCAGAGAGTTGTTTGATTCTTCTGATGATTTTTTTTTTTTTTTTTAGTTTTTCTCTACATCGGACTCTTAGTCCTTTGAAAGAGTGAAGCCTTACTCAGTAACGAATACAACCACTGAGGTGACAAGGGTTATTTTATGGGCTAATAGGCAATTGATGGCTAGATATATATATACATGTGAGTAATGCTAGAATGACCATGTATTTATACCACATTGGGTTCACCATCTCATTGTCATAATTACACTGGATGAATAGGTCCCACCACTCATATATGTTACCAATATAATGATGACATATCACATGGTAAATCACACAAACATGGTCATTGTAGCATTATTGTGTGTATATAGAATTCGGTTGAGTCAATTTCGACGGGTCTAAATTTTCCAAGCCCATTATCGACCATGAACCCACAAAATCATTCTAGCTGAAACCACTGCCGATTGTTTCCATATTCAAAACTATCCGTAGCTTATAGATTTGTGTCGAGGCGGTTGATTTGATTACATGAATAGCCCTACACCTACATGTTTGTTTTAGTGTCTCCACACTAGTAACTTGGGACTAGTCACTCTCAATTGAGCCTATTGTTTAAAAAAAAATTTGAGCCCGTGTAACACATGCTAATCTTACTGAACTATTAACCCCCAATTAATAATTCTATGACAAGGAACATTTAAGAATAAAATATTGAGATAGATATCATATTCTAAATGCTTAAAACATGTTTTTCTCAACTTTAATTCTATAAACTTATCATATAAACAAGAACACCCAAAATAAAGATAATAACACTTTCCCTTTATTATAAATTAAATGATAGGACTATTTTACAAAAATGTCCCAACACATCTTCTAGATTGGTTTATAGGGCACAACACTAACAGGAAGAAATTGTCCCAATATTGAAGTGTCAAGAAGTCCACTCATGAAGTTGAAAAAACAAATTTATCAACTTCTCAGTTGGCCTTTAGCAAAAAATATTTGGATTTTTTTTGAAGTTGTGAAGACAATAGATATGATACTTGGGTATGTACAAGCTCCCATTTTCTTTTAGCTTTATATATATTCGATATACCACTAGATTAAAATATTTAAAATAATTTTGGCATCCTATTTCTTTTGATAAATAAATATTCTAGAGGAAAAGGGCATCCAAAGGGATGCCACTTCAATGCAAATAGAATAAGTGAAACACCACCTAAGTAACTCCTTTTGTATCAAAAAGCACCATCAAATTCAAATTTTTGTCATTATTTGGATAGACAACTCCCAACCATACAACTCAGGAGTGAGAAAATTATATCCAAATGTGTGAAAGTTGTTTTAAAAAAATATGTAACAGTGCTTGGAATGCTAACGTTTTTGGATGAGTATGGGAATGTGTAAAATAATATCTTGGAATTAACACTTTATACCATTTCTCTCACCTTAATGACAACCCATTAGATTGTCGCTTGCATAAGCTTACAATAAAATAATAGGTACTCTTGAACGTTCCTCTTGATAATTGAAAGAATCTATGATTAACATCTCTCCAAATAATCTACATGAGATATAAAAGAATCAAAATTCACACCACCTTTATCCATTTCCCCAACATTCTTCACACCATAAGAGAGCACACAGTCCACCCCAAATGAAGATAGAGCTAATGCTGAGAGTGAGTAACAAATATCTAGGAATTCACACTTTTTTCGCATGTCCCTCACCTTAATAAAAGCCCATTGGTTGTCATTGGCGTAACCCTACAACAAAATCAAAAGGGTACTCTTGAAAGTTCCTCTTGAGAATTAAAAGGATATGATTGTGCTGTCTCCCAAAAAAACACAAGACATAAGAGATTCAAAAACCACCCCGTCTTTCTCCTTTTCCCCTCCCAAATCCCCGCCCACACCATAAGAGAGCACCCAGTCCACTCCAAATGAAGATAGAGTCAATGACTGAAGCTATCTTACCACTAGGAAGTGAATAAGAAGATGATTCACCAATTCACCGTCTTATTTCCACATATAGTACCACTTCATGGTCACATGTTTTCCATAGAGTTGCATTTTTAACAGTGAAATTTTTAACATTAATTGCACATCACAAAACAAATGTCATCTTACAAAGGCTCTTGCTAACAAAGGCAAAGACATTCGTTACAAAACAACGGAAGAATACCTAATAGGGGTTTGGAAGAAGCTTTAAGACCCAACAGTGGTAGTTGGTTCCAACCTCGTGTCACACACATACAAAGTACGAAATTGTCAACCTATGCAAGTCCAAACCCTAACACACCTTAAGCTTTTTACTGTCATATCTTTATCTTGGGCATCAGGATTTACGGTCATCCCACCCTAGGTTGAACAATATGCCCACAGCCAACATAACCATGACTAGCTCCAAATAGGAGTGATAATTCCGACCCAACTTTGGTTGACAAATTATGAAGTTAACTTTGATTGGGTGGGTTACCAAATGAGCCATGCTCATAAGTTAAATATGTTTTAGAAACTTTGATATAACAAAAATCTGATGGATACTTGAAGCACAGTCCATGAAGAAAATGAGTAAAACACAAGTAGTCAAATTGCATGATAAAAACTAGTCTATAAACTAGAAAGATGGAAAGTAAGAAACACGCAAAATCAGTGAATGGATTCCCTCATTATTAGAGCTAGAATAAGAAGGAAAACTCTGTTCTTACTTAAAAGAAAGGGGATATATATATAGTGATAAAGTACACTTACCCCTGGACACAGCAGTATGATAGTTTTGGCAGGGACCCCTCAATCTTCCAAGCACGAGAAGCAGAATTTAATATTTTGAGAGACAGAGGGCCCTGAGTCTGAAGTATTTTGACGGAGACAATCTGAGTATCGCAAGACATAGTGCTTTCATGAGCATGGACTACACAAAGCATGTCCTTCCCTGCAGGAGCAATGCGTGCAGAATGGTTAAAAGCATCTACCGGGTGCGAAAGCCAATCATCTCCTTGGACTACATTTGTGCATTTAACTGGTTTGCCTAGAAATATATCAGCAACATCATCATCACTACCACTGTTAACAGCAACAGCTGAAGCAGAGAAAGGATATGCTACAGGAACGCCAGTTTCCATACATCCATAAACTGTATCACCCACAACACAAGCGTTCCCTCTGAAAACAGGGTAATGAACGCCTTTGATCGTAGATACGGTTTTCCATTTACCGGAAGCCAAATTGTATGAGAAAAAATGAAATTTGGCTGGGTGGTGTTCCATGCATACAAGGAGTATAGAAACATTGACAACTACCAACCCAGTTATGTAAGTACGAAAAAACTCATCAGAATGAAACGGCGGCGAAGTTAAGGCTTCAGAAGAACCTGATTTGGGGTCAAACAGCTCAAAAGATGGCTGGAGAACAGGTTTACCAGAACAGAGATTATTTGAGAGAACAAAAAAATTTGTCTTGGACCGATATCACCAAGCAAGTAGTCTTCGGTGCTATGGCCGGGAGACGAACGGGTTCATATATCTTCTTCGTCTCGGTATTAAAGATATAAGGCCCGACCACAGGAGGCAAGGGAGCATACCAATCCCTATTACCGGTGAAGGCATACATATCGGAGCCCAAAACGCCACACGTTAAGTATCGAGAGCCTCCCTCACCGAACTCAAGTAAGGGATGAAGTAGTTCGCCCTCCTTTCCTCTGATCACAGCGGCTCCTTCTCCTCCTCCGATTCCAATTTTCACATGGTAAATGGAAGCAACGGTGGGACAGCCTCCGAATCGAACAACTATGTAAGCTGAAATCTCTTTCTCATCCTCTCCGGACTCTTTCCCTCCTGGTTCCTCCATCACTTCTTGCACTTGCTCTTGGGTAGGAGGCGCCATTAGGGTTTCTGAACTTGCAGAAAGGAACTGAGAACAGATTACAAGATTGTACTTTGAATATCAAGTGGTTGGAGAGAGACAGAGAAACAGAGATAGAAAGAGATCTAATCTATAAAATCCTCAAAGTGGAAAAAACAAAAGCAGTGTTCTTTGAAAAGTATGTGACAAAGCAAACAAGTGTTGGAATTTACAGAACAGAGAAAAAAACAGATATGGACAAAAAAAATAAAAACAACCCATTATAATTCTCATTAAAAATAGATATGCATTTTTTTAAAAATCTCCACTGAAGAACTACTTGTTGACATGGTTGCCATCAGGTTGGAGCAAACCTAGGTAATGAGCAATGTACTTCTCAAATCTTCAATCAAAAAATTGAAAGGATGATTATTTTTCTTTCTAGGTTCATGAACATCTAAAAAAAAAAAAATTTTAAAAAAATTTTAGTCTCAGAAAACAACTTCTAGCATCATTTTTATTTTCTGGAAACACCAAATGCAACAAGAGAACGAGAAAAAAGTAACCAAAGCATGAACAATATACAACTAAAACAAGGAGTTCTAGTATTTTATTTAGAAAGCCAATGAAGAATCTCACTGATAAAGTCACTGAATCCACTGGCAAGTACTAATTTTGAGCAATTTTGCTTTGACTACACTCAAATAAAACATGAAAATCCTCATAATAAATCACTTAATCGAATCATAGATAAACAACACAATTTAACACTGGTTCTGGAAAGACATACAAATCTAACAATATGAACCCACAATCAACAAATCTGAGATTTCAATCTGAGTGAAAAACTCATAACCCTAGATATGGATCTATGAAGATGAAGAGAGAGAAAGAGCAATAACTATAACAACACCAATGTAAAACAAAGATTCATAGAAAATCAAACCATGTAGTAGCACCTTAATTCAAACCGAACATCAATGGAAAAAAAAAAAAAATTTACTCACTGAAATTTGTTGAGAATAGTGAATCTACAAATGGCGGATCCAAATCGATGAACGGTTGCTTTGTTGAGATCAGCGAATCAACAAATGGTGGATCCAAATCGATGAACAGTTGCTCCAGATTTGTAAATGGTGGCTCCAAATCGGTGATCAGTGGCTCAAGATTGGCGAGAACTGTGAGGTTGGGCTTAAAAAATGTAAAAAAAGGTCAAATTACAAGAGGGGTTGGGTTGGGTTGGGTTGGGTTTGGCTTGGAAATAATGCTTCAAGCCCAGACATTGAGGAATTTCACGACATTCAGTATAAAGAAAATATATATATATATATATATAAAAATGAATGTGTTAACATAGATGAACATTCATTAAGAAAACTAATAATTTGGATGTTTAGTCCGTGATAATGTGAATATTCACATTTTACCGTGAAAAAAAGGAAAACATAATTGAAATACGTACAAATCAATTGTTCCAACTTAGTGCATATCGTCGTCCTCCGCTCACAATTCCCATCTTCATCATTGCATCTGATTCCCACCGTTGTTGGTCACGTCCCGAAATAAACCAATGTAGATATAGTCCATCAAACAACATTCACTGAATAGTCATAGCCAATCCCAAGCTTTACAACAAAAATTTTAAATGTTTATACAAAATTTTCACATACAAATTATACATTCAAGGATATGAAGATACATGAATCTATAGCATGTGAAGCATCTCGTCTCAAAGCAAATAAAATGCCCTTAGGGCTTACATCTTCCAAGACATTAGCCTGATTACACAAAATGGTCTCGCAGACCCTTACACATTAGCTCTTGGCTTACAAAAATTTACAACAAAATAAGAGAGCTATTCACTTTTCACAAAATATCCACACCCTCAGTTCGGCGGGATCACCACATCTTTACCTGCACCAAAGTCCCATAGGGGTGAGCATATAGCCCGGTAGAGAATTCTCACAAAGTATATACAGTTATGCAATCCTCAATGTAAATGCCAAAGCCAATGCCATGCTGTCACGCCCCAAGCTCCGTGACAACGCCGCACACTCATAAAAGTGAGCATGCAAGGCTAAGAATCCAATCACATAACCTACAATGTAAAATACTCAAAATAAATCTTTAAATTGTCATAATGCTAAAATCCACAAAAATTGATTATTCTTATCGTATGAAATTATCCACCAAGTCCACTAACAAAATCCATTAACAAAACAATAATCCAAGTACTTAAATCATAATTCTACTCTTGGCACATTATGATAATTTTCCACCAAGTCCACTATTAAAATCCATTAACAAAATAATAATCCAAGTACTTAATCCATAGCCCTACTCTCGGCACTCCCATATGTAAAAATCCCGCGCAGCTCTACTCTTCAGAATCTGAAAAAAAAATAAGGGTAAGCTAGATAGCCCAGTAAATAACCAACCATCACTGCCAGCTGGATCAAGTATACAAAAATAAATAAATAAATAAATCGATAACCAATAAATATAAATTTTTCTACAGTTCAATAAATGAACAATTATTTGTAAGATGGTTTCATAGCTAAAAATAAACAATGTACAGTACATTTTAAATGAAAGGCCAACAAGATAATTCAAAGTAATTCGTTGTTCAAATCGATGGTTCGATATTCAGATGGTTCAATGATTCGATTCAAAAAAACCCAAGTCTTAATGACTACGGTCACTTAGCCCGTGACAAGGCCCAGAACCACACATAGGCCGGTGGTAAAGCCCCAAAAGAAACTAGTTTCTGTGCCAATAAATAACCTCCATTGGCTAGGGTCCAAATCATAGTCAGACTAGAGTGATGTTCAAAATTCAAACAATACACAAATTTTAAATAACATTCGATATTTTCAAAATAAACATTTAGTACAATTTTCAGAATAGTTTCACCAAATATTCAAATAATTTTCGTAATAATATTCGATGTTGTTTTATACTTGACCCATATTTTATTTTAAGAGAACAGGAAAGCTATGAATAAATATTTATGATTTTAAACGGTTGGATAGGAATAAAAATAAACCAACAGTGATAGAGGGTTACTTACCTCAAATGCTTCAAATAATATTCCAATACTAACTCTAAACACCCAACTCCACCACTTCAATCACACAAACCTAATTAAATATTATACCACAAAAACAATTATTATTGATCACCATGATGCATCTATCATTCTTTTCTTTATAATATAATAATCTAATAATATAGTCTACAAGTAAAATCCAAAACCCCAAAATACAACTTCCTCAATCCTCAAGACTTCATCTATCCTATTGTTATTTTTTTCTTTACATATATAAACCCATAGTTGTTAGAAGTCAAAGCCAATAGGATTGCTTATCACATATCAAACCCAAACACACACACCCAAACCACATACCAGATACTTGTAGAAAGGAATAGTTAGGAGTACCATAAAAAAAATCTTACCTCCAAGAGATGATTAGATCAAAATCACCAATCTATGAATCTTCTTTCTTTTCTTTTCTTCTTCTTCTTTCTTTTACCTTCTCAAACCCTAGCCGCCTATGGAGCAATTCACAGCCTCTTTATTGTTTGTTTTCCAAGACTTAAAGCCACAATAGGTGGACTTATTAACCTAATTTCTCAAAGTTATAAAATTATCCATCTAAGTAATAGGAAATATAATGCCATCTCATAACTAATTCTTTGATATTAATAAATGACCCATATAAATTAATTTAATTACTAATCTATCCAATAAAATAATCCTACACACAACTTGGGTTTTACATTCTTCCCCTCTTAAAAGAAATTTCGTCCTCGAAATTTGACATACCTGTAGTCTCAAAAAGTTGTGGATACTTTTGTCTCATTTCATCCTCAAGTTCCCAAGTAGTTTCTCTTTCCGAGTGATTACTCCATTGAACCTTAACGTAGTGGATGACTCGACGCCTCAAAACCCATTCCTTCTTATAAATAATTCTTACAGGGTGTTCTTCATAGGTCAAATCCACCTTAAACTGCAACGGTGCATAATCAATCACATGATTGGGATTCGGTATATACTTCTTCAACATCGAAACATGGAAGACATTATGAACTCCAACTAGTGAAAGTGGTAGGGCAAGTCTGTAAGCTACCTCTCCAATTCGATCTAAAACCTCAAATGGTCCAATAAATCTAGGACTCAATTTACCACGAACACCAAACCTTATTACTCTTTTCATAGGAGACACCTTAAGGAACATATGGTCTCCAACCCCAAACACCAAATCGCGTCTCCTGTTATTTGCATAACTTTTCTGTCTACTCTGTGCCGTGCGAAGTCGCTCTCTAATAAGATTGATCTTGTCCACTGTTTGTTGCACAATCTCAGGCCCTAACAACTTCCTTTCACCCACATCATCCCAACAAATAGGTGATCTACACTTTCGTCCATATAAAGCCTCATATGGTGCCATCTGAATGCTCGCATGATAACTGTTATTATAAGAGAATTCCACTAAGGCCAAATGCTCATCCCAAGAACCTCCAAGATCATTAATACAGGCCCTCAACATGTCTTCAAGAGTCTGAATAGTTCTCTCTGACTGTCCATCACTTTGAGGATGAAAGGTCGTGCTAAAATTCAAACTAGTATCCAAAGCTGTATGCAAACTCCTCTAAAACATAGATACAAATCTGCTATCTTTATCAGACGCTATGGTCACCGGAATACCATGCAACTTCACAATCTCCTTGATATACAATTTTGCAAACCTCTCTAAGGAGAACCTTACCATAAAAGCTAGAAAGTGAGCGGATTTGGTCAATCGATCAACAATAACCCAAATAGCATTGTTACCACCTTGGGTCCTAGGCAACCCCGTCACAAAATCCATGGTAATATGTTCCCACTTCCACTCGGGAATAGGAAGAGGTTGTAACTTACTTGCAGGTCTCTGATGTTCAACTTTCACTTGTTGACATACCAAACATTGAAGCAACATACTGAGCAATTTCCCTCTTTATATTATTCCACCAAAAGTTCCTCTTCAAGTCTTTATACATTTTAGTGCTCCCTGGATGTACAGTATATCCTGAACTGTGAGCTTCTCTCAGGATTTCCCTCTTGAGCTCTAAATCATTAGGCACACACAACCTCTCTCTAAATCTCAAGGTTCCATCTTTGTGCATACAAAATTCCATCTGTAGCCTTATTTCCATTTCAGCCTTAAGTTTTTGCAACTGAGGATCTTTTCCCTGAGCATCTTTAATTCTATCAATCAATGTGGGTTGAACTCTAAGGTTTGCCAATTGCACTCCATGGTTATGCCATCTAATCTCGATATTCAACCTTCGCAAGTCTTCCAAGATATTCTTTTGGTCAGTGATCAAGGTAGCCAAATTACTCGGGGTCTTTCTACTCAAGGCATCAGCCACTGTATTGGCTTTTCCTGGATGATAATTGATAGTCAAATAATAGTTCTTTAATAGCTCCAACCATCGCCTTTGCCTCATATTCAATTCTTTTTGAGTGAAAATATACTTCAGACTTTTATGATCAGTGAATGTCTCACATTTCACCCCATACAGTTAGTGCCTCTAGATTTTCAATGCAAACACCACTGTAGCCAACTCCAAATCATGCGTAGGATAATCTGCTCATATGGCTTCAACTGCCTAGGCGCATATGCCACTACCTTATCGTTCTGCATCAGGACACAACCCAAGCCCATCTTCGATGTATCACTATAGATGGTAAAACCTTCGTCTCCGGACAGAACTATAAGTACTGGAGCACACACTAATCGACTCTTTAGATCCTAGAAACTCTTCTCATAATCATCAGACCATTCAAATTTAACCCATTTTTTGTGTTAAACGAGTCAAAGGCATAGAAATTCGAAAAAATCCCTTAACAAACCTTCTATAATATCCTGCTAAACACAAGAAGCTACGAATTTCAGTGACACTAGTAGGCCTATTCCACTCTACCACCACCTCCACTTTCTTGGGGTCAACAGACACCCCGTCTTTAGATATCACATGACCCAAAAATGATACTCTCCAGCCAAAATTCACACTTCTTTAATTTAGCAAATAATTTCTTCTCCGATAATAACTGCAACACTATTCTCAGATGTTCTTCGTGTTGCTCTTTACTCTTTGAGTACACAAGAATGTCATCAATAAAAACTACCACAAATTAATCTAAGAAGGGTTTAAATACTCTGTTCATTAAATCCATAAAAGCTGCAGGCGCATTGGTCAACCCAAACGCTATCACTAAAAATTCATAATGCCCATATCTAGTTCAGAAGGCTGTCTTAGGTATATCTTCCGCCTTAACCTTCAACTGATGATAGCCAGAACGAAGGTCAATCTTAGAAAAGACTTGTGCTCCTTGCAACTGATCAAATAGGTCATCTATCCTAGGCAAAGGATATTTATTTCGGATTGTCACCTTGTTCAACTCTCGATAATCAATGCAAAGGCGAAAACTACCATCATTTTTTTTTTCACAAATAAAACAGGCGCACCCGAAGGAGAAACACTAGGCCGAATAAAGCTCTTATCTAGTAACTCTTGTAATTGTTCCTTCAACTCTTTCAACTCTGCTGGGGCCATCCGATACGGAGCCTTGGAGATAGGACCCGTGCCGTGTATCAATTCAATGGCAAACTCAATCTCTCTATCTAGTGGCAACCCCGGTAACTCTTTAGGAAAAACATCGGGAAATTCCTTCACAACTAGAATATCCTCTAACTTCAATTCAGTCTCACGGGTATCTCTCACAAAAGCTAAATAGCTCTCGCAACCATTCCTTAACAACCGTCTAGCTTGCAAAGCTGTGATTACCAGAAGAAGAGTGTTAACTCCACTACCCACAAAACAAAATTCTGGTTGATTAGGAATCTGAAATACTACCCTTTTGCCTCGACAATCAACAGAAGCATAATTGGTTGCCAACCAATCCATTCCAAGAATTATGTCAAAGTCCCGCATATCTAAAACAGTCAAGTCTACAAGCAACCTCCTGCCATCTATACTAACCACACGAGATTTTCCAATGTCTCCTCATGTTCCATTGCAACCTATATGCATCAATAATAAAACCTCATCTTATCCTATTCTCAAGTCCCTATAACATGTAAATAAGATTAACATTTTACCGAATTATAAGCGTTCCCAATCCTACATCTACCCAATCTCACCAATATTCTATACCAACTTTTAAAATTACAACCTGGCTCTGATACCATAAAATTGTCACGCCCCAAGCTCCGTGACAACGCCGCACACTCATAAAAGTGAGCATGCAAGGCTAAGAATCCAATCACATAACCCACAATGTAAAATACTCAAAATAAATCTTTAAATTGTCATAATGCTAAAATCCACAAAAATTGATTATTCTTATCGTATGAAATTATCCACCAAGTCCACTAACAAAATCCATTAACAAAACAATAATCCAAGTACTTAAATCATAGTTCTACTCTTGGCACATTATGATAATTTTCCACCAAGTCCACTATTAAAATCCATTAACAAAATAATAATCCAAGTACTTAATCCATAGCCCTACTCTCGGCACTCCCATATGTAAAAATCCCGTGTAGCTCTACTCTTCAGAATCTGAAAAAAAAATAAGGGTAAGCTAGATAGCCCAGTAAATAACCAACCATCACTGCCAGCTGGATCAAGTATACAAAAATAAATAAATAAATAAATCGATAACCAATAAATATAAATTTTTCTACAGTTCAATAAATGAACAATTATTTGTAAGATGGTTTCATAGCTAAAAATAAACAATGTACAGTACATTTTAAATGAAAGGCCAACAAGATAATTCAAAGTAATTCGTTGTTCAAATCGATGGTTCGATATTCAGATGGTTCAATGATTCGATTCAAAAAAACCCAAGTCTTAATGACTACGGTCACTTAGCCCGTGACAAGGCCTAGAACCACACATAGGCTGGTGGTAAAGCCCCAAAAGAAACTAGTTTCTGTGCCAATAAATAACCCCCATTGGCTAGGGTCCAAATCATAGTCAGACTAGAGTGATGTTCAAAATTCAAACAATACACAAATTTTAAATAACATTCGATATTTTCAGAATAAACATTTAGTACAATTTTCAGAATAGTTTCACCAAATATTCAAATAATTTTCGTAATAATATTCGATGTTGTTTTATACTTGACCCATATTTTATTTTAAGAGAACAGGAAAGCTATGAATAAATATTTATGATTTTAAACGGTTGGATAGGAATAAAAATAAACTAACAGTGATAGAGGGTTACTTACCTCAAATGCTTCAAATAATATTCCAATACTAACTCTAAACACCCAACTCCACCACTTCAATCACACAAACCTAATTAAATATTATACCACAAAAACAATTATTATTGATCACCATGATGCATCTATCATTCTTTTCTTTATAATATAATAATCTAATAATATAGTCTACAAGTAAAATCCAAAACCCCAAAATACAGCTTCCTCAATCCTCAAGACTTAATCTATCCTATTGTTATTTTTTTCTTTACATATATAAACCCATAGTTGTTAGAAGTCAAAGCCAATAGGATTGCTTATCACATATCAAACCCAAACACACACACCCAAACCACATACCAGATACTTGTAGAAAGGAATAGTTAGGAGTACCATAAAAAAAATCTTACCTCCAAGAGATGATTAGATCAAAATCACCAATCTATGAATCTTCTTTCTTTTCTTTTCTTCTTCTTCTTTCTTTTACCTTCTCAAACCCTAGCCGCCTATGGAGCAATTCACAGCCTCTTTATTGTTTGTTTTCCAAGACTTAAAGCCACAATAGGTGGGCTTATTAACCTAATTTCTCAAAGTTACAAAATTACCCATCTAAGTAATAGGAAATATAATGCCATCTCATAACTAATTCTTTGATATTAATAAATGACCCATATAAATTAATTTAATTACTAATCTATCCAATAAAATAATCCTACACACAACTTGGGTTTTACACATGCAATACCCTTTTTAAGGAAAAATTTCATTTCATGCTCTTCTCAAGATTTCCATTTTTTTTTTCTTTCAAACAAAATTCGCAATCTCATTGCATTTCAAAACTTCCAATTTAAATCAATAGGGGCGGTAAATGCGACACTGGTAATTCCTAGGCTAGTGTCTGTAAGTAGACTCTACAAGTACTACCAAACTGTCATTTTTATCTGTTCGAATTCTCGACACCTATCCGTGCTAGTTTCTAGTCTTTTACCATGGACACTCAGGCCAACTTATCAAATTCAACTACACTCTTATCCGGACTTACCACGTATTTACCCCATTCACATTACCATAGTTCTCATTGCAATATAATCTTTCTGAAAATAAATGTCTTCCAACATATGTCAAGATGCACAATTATAATAATAACTCAATAGAAACATGATGCAATAATTACTATTTCGTAGCATTTTACTATTCTCAAGATATCTCTACAACAATATCAAGTAATCCCATTTCTCATTTCTTCTTTTCAAAGCTATTTCACAAAATACCCATGTGTCATCCATTCATAGTAACAACAAACTCTCCTCATGCACAAATCACTACAAGTTAGCCTCTTCAAGGCAATATGTGATATTCTCAACATAATTTCCAAGATTTCACAACTTTCACATTCCATGGTATATAATCGTTCATCATTTTCCAACAACACATGTTCAAGCATTTAACAAAATGTTATACTAACATCTTATGTCTTATACATCGAATAGGTTTCCATTTTTACCAAACATGCTATGAGGTTTACTCTCATTCATTCTCTTGACACAAGAAAATAAAGGAATCCATGTGTATTTTCATATTTTCCCAAAATTCCCAAATTTCTAGGGTTTGTCATTAAAACAAACCTTCCTCATTTTTCGAAGAAAACCCCATCAAACTATTTTTCACGAGTTTAATATAGGGAAACCCTCAAGAAATAGTAAAAAGATTGAAATACAACCCACATTCAAAACTCTCTACATTTTGAATTAACATCTAAAATCAACACAAAACTTCAAGAACACTTTTAAATCAATAACAATCTAGCAAAACTTGTATATATGACTCAAGAAATCCCTACCCCAAAGTGTTGATGATGAAGAGGAGATGAAACCCTAGCTTCAAGGATGAGAGGGTCTTGGATTTCCACCATACCAAATGAAGCCCTAACTTTAGATCTTCAAGATTAGAGGAAGATGATGATGATCTTGACCCAAAAATTTGCAAAATCAAAGAGTCTTAGTGTGTGAGGAAGTTTTCTAGAGATAAGGGGGAGAAAAATGGGGTTTAGAGTAAGAAAGAGATGTGTAAAATGAGTGATACATTTGGACCAAAAAGATAGAAAAAATAGAGTTTCGGACTGCCCAGTTGGCTGCACGTGCGGCGCCACTCCCCGCAAGTGCGGTGTGCCTCTCCTGCATTTGCGGCCTACACCCCCGCACGTGCGGTGCCCCCTTTCCGCACCTCACTCCGCACAAGCTTTTTAGATAGTGGGCAAACCCTTACTGCTCATCCTTCACCGCACGTGCGGCCTTACCCTCCGCACTTGCTGTCCCACCTCGCACATGCGGCCTGGGGCCTTGTACGTGCGGCCCTGGCCCAGCAGCCCAGAAAAATTCCGCTTCTCTCTCGGGCACTCTGGACCTGACCCCGCACTTCTCGGAAGAAAGAAACTTCAACACCGAATGAGGACGTGAATAGAAATCACATTGAGACAAATCCTCCGGACAACGCAAACCCCAAACACTCAACAAGGCTCCGCATTAACCTGACACTCCTTTAGGATAAATTCAAGGTTAAACGAGAGAGAGCGAAACTAGAGACATACTCGATCATCATATTGTTCATTGTAACAATTCTACCCATTCAACACAGTCTTCATCGTTGTGTGCCAAATTTCTTTAGAACTTCACATCGATTTTGCAGCTAAGAATTTCATCGAGCAAGCACATTGTTATCGCAATTTTGCTGAATATCCTTAGGAATTTCGTCAGACATCCATCATTGTCCATTGTTGACATTTTTTCAAAACCACCATGGATAAAAAAAACTAAGTAGAACATTATGAAATAAGACTTTCCACTAATTTTTTCTTAAATAATTGTAATTTTTTATTTAAATTATTAAAAAAATATTTATATTTGAATAATATTGGGGCCATGTGGCGGAGCCATGTGGGTTGGCCTGAGATATAATTAATTTTGGAGAGGGTTGGAAATAAAGTGTAGGCCCAATCTTGAGCCGATTTGAGCTTGAGATTTGACTTCAAGTGTTATTGTGTAGTGTAAGTCTTGATCGTACTTCCTTAAGCCCAGCTAATGTCTACCCCAACCTTGGCCTCCTCCCATTATAAGCTACTCTTCAACTGCGTTTAGTTTGAATTTAGAATGATAAATAAATTTACTTAATTATTTACACATTCATATGAGTATGGGTCTCATATTGGCCTTATTTGGTATCACATATAAGTTAACTTTTATAATTATAATTTTTTTTATTGTTAACTTAAAAGACTTAAACTAAGTTATAAATTTGTTGGTGCAACTTTTTATAATTTATATAAAAAAGTTAGACTTGTTTTGTTAAATAAGTTGCCACATAGTTTTTTAAGTGTGCAAATATGAAAATGCTCTCAAAAGATATGATCAAAGCAAAAAAAAGATGGGGCATTTTTGTTCGTGTGTATTTAAGAATTTAAAATAAGCTAAAAAAAATACAAATTGTAGCTTAAGAAAATCTCAAATTTGTTGGACAAATAAAGCTGAAAAAATCAAATAAAGTATAATATAAAATTGCAACCAAACATCATTAGCTATTTTTTTTTTAATCAAATAGCTAAATAAGTTAACTTATAAGTGTTAACAAACATGGTCTGTTGGTTTTTTTGGTTTTCAAGGGTTATAAATGTAATTTGAGCGCGCCAGTAAGGATTAATAAGTCCTTACAAAAATACTAAGTGCCAACCAATTAACTAGACGATTGCTTCGAAATTCTTTTAACCTCAATGAAGATGATTTTTACTAATGGCTTGTTTTTAGGAGAAAATTCAGAGACTGATCACAAAAATAAAAGAAAGGAGGAGAAACAATTCCAGAAATCAAATTTCATTAAAGAACTAAGAGTTTACAATTTGTATCTTTGCATTTTCTCAGCTTCGAAGGGGATTACAGCAACAGATTATCTTAGAACTACTCCCAAGAATTAGAAGTGCAGAACAGGAAAATAAATGACTGGAAAATAAATGACTAGAAATGTAAAGGATAGGAAATTATAAAACAAAATAAACTAGCTTCTGGATTTGGTTCTAGGTCATGTAAATGTAGCCATCAATGGCCATTTATAAGAAAAAAACTTCCAACAATAACTACCCAATAACTACCTAAAGCTACCCACTCTTCCACCTTCATTCCCACAATGCCACATATCCCTCTATACCTTCCACTAAGTCACTTTGTTCATCATATTCTTCACATGGGCTTTTTACTTCTTCCACCTTGTCTTCCATGTTCCACCATGCAAGACCACTAACTTTGTAACTTCTCTTAACTCCTGATTGATTAAGAAAGTGCCACGTGTCCTGCAATAATAATAATAATAATATTACTATTTATAGTGTCAACATTACCCCTCGTAGCTCTTTAAAAATAATGTTTATTTAAATTTTTGAATAGCCGAACCAAGCACAGAACTGATATGAGTAATAAAGTGCTTTGAATATCACAACAGCACCAAGGAAGTGTTTCGAAGGGACACTACACTAAAGGCATATGCTTCGAAATGATCAATTCGAATCAAGAAGCACCAATTTGATTTGGACAAAATACATACCAATCATGTTTGGTATGAAGTCATAAGTAGAAGCTTTGTACTTTCTTAAGTGGCAAGTTCAAAATTTCAACACAAGACACCAATTTGTAATCAATGAATGCATGCACTCACTATGTATGGTGTCCAAAAATCATGGCAATTACTTCGATGACATGGCAACACTACTATGTTCATTATAAAAAACCTCTTCGAAGCTCTTTTGGAATTCTTCAAAGCTTCTTTAGCACCCTTCAAAGCTTACTAGAAGGTTCATTATAAAGAAGGACATATTAAAGCCTCATTGGAGCTATTTGGAAGCTAATTCAGAATGCTTAGAAGCCACTTCAAAATGATTTGAAGTTTACCGTCATGTAAATATAGCAAATGTCTTACTTGACGGTAACCAATATCATGGAAAAAAATTATGAGATGTCTCGAATTCTTGAAGAGTTGTAATTCAAAGGATGAAAGCCATCCTCTAAAGGTATTGCCAGAGGGCCAAAATCATCCGTCGAAGGTTGAAAGTACCGACAAAGGACTAATTACATCCTTGGAAATACTCGGCAAAGCTTCGAAGGTTCACAACCACCAATATTTTTTTCCGAAGCTGTTGTTGATGCAAGATGAAGTGCTTCGAAGCTAAAAAATTATGGCAAAAAGGGCTTTTGAAACACACACATTGACCAACAACAAAGCCAAAATGATAGTTATTACATATCCACTTCGAAGACAATCTAGAGTATAAAAACGTCATGTCTAATACATAGCAAAGACTAGCTTTTGGTCAAGAATGATGGATTTCACATTGCATGGTAAAAAACTACAAACATGTGAACTCATTGTGTTTTCTACAGAGCTTCTTCTTCCTTAGCCAACTGTAAATTTGTATTGGCCACTATTTCACATATAACCATGAAAATAGCCAGGACCATTATTATGGGTCATTTTCCATGCTTCCCATTGTGAAAATATAGGAAAAAATTGAACAAATATATTTTCTAGACTTCGATATTTTGTTAACCATTTCATCAAAATTAAATTTTGATGTAAACCACAAATCCAAAATGGATTTTGAACAACGAAGATAGTGGTATGTGGTGGTTTTGGGTTCAAATATTTTGAGATTTTTCACATCATCAAAAATTTTAAATCCACTAATTGTGGGTTGCTCATCATTTTTAACCAAACTTGATTTGAAAACATGCTCTCTAACAAGCTTTTCATGACTTGGCTCTCTACAAATGGATGTATGAACCCCCCAAGTCATATATGGAACATCATTCTTAGCCATGTTTGACTCAAGACCATATTCTTTCGTTATGTTAATTTCATAATTTGGCTCTTTAAAAATGGGCTCTTGAACTCCTCGAGCCATTGATGAAGTTATTTTTTCACCAATTTCAGTCATAAAAAACTTGAAAACATTTTGTAAAACCCCACAAAATTCAGTCATTAAGGATTTGACAAGAAGGTCTGCTAACTCATGTCTCCATTGGCAAATTTTCATATCTAGTTGATAAATTATTCCAATTAAATGGTGTATTTTTTTTATACCAAATAATATGATAATGAAGTAACAACTTGAAAATTTTCTTCATCAAGAAAATGAATCTCTTCTTGAAGATCCAAATTTTTTCTTTTGAGCCAATATGTTTCATATTGATAAATTTGAATGGTAAAATCCAATTAGTTTGTCATTTTTTCTTCTATGCCTTCTTCAAGGTGCTCATTTTTTCCTTGTCGTCTTCGTCAGCCATTATAACAATAGTCTTGCTGGGCATGCCAAAAATATATGTTGGTTTTTTTGGCTTTCGAGGGTTAGAAATGTAATTTGAGCATGCTAGCAAAGATCAATAAGTCCTTACAAAAATACTAGTGTCAACCAATTAACCAGATGATTGCTTCGAAAGTCTTTTAGCCTCAATGAAGATGACTTTTACTGGTGGCTTGTTTTTAGGAGAAAATTCAGAAGACTGATCACAAAAATAAAAGAAAGAGGGAGAAACAATTCTAGAAATCAAATTTCATTAAATAACCAAGAGTTTACAATTTGTACCTTCGCACTTTCACAGCTTCGAAGGGGATTATAGCAACAGACTATCTTAGAACTACTCCTAGGAATTGGAAGTGTAGAACAGGAAAATAAATGACTAGAAAATAAAAGATTGGAAATGTAAAGGACAGGAAAATATAAAACAAAATAAACTGGCTTTTGGATTTGGTTCTGGGTCATTTAAATGTAGCCATCAATGGCGATTTATAGGAAAAAAACTTCCAACAATAACTACCCAATAACTACCTAAAACTGTCCACTCTTCCACCTTCATTCCCACAATGCTACATATCCCTTCATATCTTTTACTAAGTCACTTTGTCTATCATATTCTTCACATGGGCTTTAACTTCTTCCACTTTGTCTTCCATGTTCCACCATGCAAGACCACTAATTTTGTAACTTCACTTAACTCCAGATTGATCAAGAAAGTGTCACGTGCCCTGCAATAATAATAATAATAATAATAATAATAATTATATTACTATTTATGGTGTCAACAAGGTCATTATTAAGTCACTCACCTGCATGTATGTGGATAAAAAATGATATATACCTACTGTTATTGAATTTAGGATAGTTGTTTAAGGGTTTTTTTATTAATATTTTTTGTGTGCATATTCTTGATAAATCAATTAATTAAAATTTTATAGGATTTTAATCATCCTTAATTTCTATGATAAGTAAAAAATAAAATAAAATAAAAAATTGCATAAAAATATAAAAAATCTAAGATAGTGGGTGTTTGGGAGTGGCTTTTTATTAAATTTTTTATGTTGACTTTTTTTTTTTCACTTTTAGTGATTTTTTTCAAAAAAAGTCAACATATTTGGGTTATACTCGACTAAACGAATCAGAAAGTAAAAAGAAAATTTAAAATTTTGAAAAAGTTTAGAAAAAACAAAAGAACAAGAACAGTTGATTTTTTTTAGCTTTTTATTTTTGTCTTTAATAATTCATTTTTGAATTTTTTGAAATTGTTTTTTTTTTTTTTTTTTTAACTTTTTAGATCGTCTACATTAGATGAATCTAAAAACTAAAAAAATTTAACATAATTTTTAAAAAAAAAAATCCCTAAAGAATTTTTTTTATTTTTAAATGTGACTTTTTTAATTGACAGCCAGATGCAAAAGTATGATTTTTATATGTTTATTAAAAAAACACTGACCTTCGTTGAAACTTACAAGAACTACTCTTTGATTTTCTGAAGGACTTTTTAGTTTAAGGTCCATAGTTTAAATATTTTATTAGTTTAAGGACAACTAAAATATAGTTAATAGTTTAAGGACAATAATTTTTTTATGGACAATACTACCCTTAATATAATTTTATAGCCCTGTCACCTTGACAATTGACAATTACCACCAGCGCTGTGACCACCGACGATCACTTTCGGCCGCCGGCAACAATTTTCCAGCGATCATTCCGGTGAATCTCTGGTGATGTAAAAATTTATTGACTTAACACAGAGAAATTTCACTTTGGTAGAGATATTTCCGCCAGCTCTCCAGCAAACTAAAATATCACTATGTTAAGTCAGTAAAAATTTAGTGAAAATTCACTGCCTAGGAGAGGGAATGGGGGAGAGAGAGAGAGAGAGAGAGAGAGAGAGAGAGAGAGATAGTTCTAATGATTAATTAATTGATAATTGGTTTAATTGATTAATTAATTAATAACTTAATCGACTCACTTAGTAAAATTTCTCTGAGTCTGCGTCGTGAAATGGTAGAATATGAGGCACTGGCTAGGAGAAAGAGAGAGAGAGAAAGAGTGAGAGAGAGTTCTAATGATTAATTAATTGATACCCAGTTTAATTGATTAATTTTGTCTCAGTAAAATTTTACTGAGTGATAAACTCAATAAAATTTCTCTTCAGTGATTTCTCTGACTTCACTAATTTTATCTTAGTAAAATTTCACTAAGTGCTTTTGTCTTAGTAAAATTTCACTGAGTGTTAAAGTCAGTCAAATTTCTTTGACTAAACTCAGTGAAATTTCACTGACTTCACCAATTTTACTTAGTCAAATTTCACTGAGTTTTAATCAGTGGAGAGAGAGAGAGAAAGAGAGAAAGAGAGAGAGAGAGAGAGAGAGAGAGAGAAAATTACTATATTCGTTCTATGTCTCAGTAAAATTTCACTGAGTGCTAATTAAGTCAAGTCAGTGAAATTTCACTGAGTTGTCTCAATAAAATTTCACTGAGTGCTAAACTCAGTACAATTTCTCTGATTCAACTTAGTGATTTCATTGACTTAACTGATTTTGTCTCAGTAGAATTTTATTGAGTGCTACAGTCAGTAAAATTTCTCTGATTTAATTCAGGGAAATTTATCAGACTTCACTAATTTTGTCTGAGTAAAATTTCACTAAGTGCTTTTGTCTCAAGAAAATTTCATTGAGTGTTAATCACTAATTTTGTCTCAATAAAATTTCACTGAGACAAAAATAACAAACAACAAACAACAACAACACTAACAACACTAGCAGATCTCTCTGTTCTCTTACCTTCCTCACTTCCTGTAGACGTCCCCGAACGCCCCGGGGGGATGAACCCCCGTTCTGTTCATGTTGGGCTTACTACAGTTCGGACTCAAATTGTCACGGTTCTAAATCTGAACCAAAGAGTCCAAATCCGGCAAATCGTTTTGAGAAAACAGATTTTTGAAAGAAGTGCCAAACATGGACTGCTTTGCCAGATACAGAGTCGCCACCTAAATATTTTATTTTGGGAAATTTAGGAAACCCTGACTCGGTGCCAAAGGCCACGTGTCCGTCATCACCAAAGTTGCCTCAGCTCAGGAACTTGGGTACGATTGGGGAAGGTCAGCTATGAGCACCCCCTCTCGCCCGGTCCGAAGACCGGCCTCTACTAACCATGATATCCATTTTTGAAAACGTCATGCGTTCTTATTCCGGTTATTAGCCTAGATTTACTATGTTATGCGCACAGCAAACAAGTATAGACCAAATCTCCTAAGTTGGGACAAAACATCTCATGTTTGTTTTTGAAAGTGGTCTGCTACTCGTAAGTAGGCTAAAATACAAGTTTTGCCACCCTCAAGTGGGCTTTTAGAAAAGACAATTTTGCCACTGTCTAGTGGGCTTACAATTCACTGTTTTAATGTATTATCCCAATTCAGGCAATTCGACCTCCATCCACAGGCATTCAAACAGTTATATCACATAAGCACTTAGCCTCATGGTATACATACTGTCATATTAACATTCACACACATGTGGTATGCTACAGCACAAAAACTCACCTAGTACTCCAAGCCAAAACAGAAACTAGTTAGTAATCATGCATGTTCCTAGTTCATGTTAAGTGGCTAATGCAACACAGGCAAGGATGCAATCTAGATAAGCTCGGCTATCCTAAACATGGCATGTGGAATGCTACAAATAACACATATTCAATTTGGAATTGAAGTACAATGCAGTTAGCGTGATGTACCGAGCCCGGTGTATGTAAACAAATACATGGATGCACGCATGCATTGCATAAGGCATGCTAATTTAAATATGTCCTAATCTACCATTGTAAGCAGGTAAATAAAAGGGGAGAAAGACGTGGGATTGGAAGACATGCACACACTCGCGCACGCTTATTACAAATACGCCCTCACACGGAGGGATTAAAAGAATATACAGTCCCAAATAGTACAGTCCGAATACAGAATAAATTATTACAAAAATTCTAATTATCAAATTAAACCAAATGCAAAACAAAGAAGGGGGCCTCAGCCCTGCCTCGGGATGCGCGAATGATGCATGCTCGATCCGTCTTGCCCAGAAAACCCGCACCATACCACTGCCGCCTCTGTTTTCACTGTCCTGCCTCTCCAAAGACTGCCAAAGTCCCAGAATACCTTCTATGCACACTGCTTCACACCATCGGCTGAATGAAATGGCCACCGGCCATGTAAAATGTCCATCGGCTGGTCATGAGGGCATCGGCCACACACCAATGGCCGGTCGGCACTCTATACTGCCGGTCGGCAGAAAATTCCTGCAGAAGACAGTTTTTTTGACAGCACCAAGGACAGACAGTGTATGGTATGGAATTTTGGGCACATGTAAGCATGGTCATGTTTCCTATCATGTGTGGGACTCAAGGAAGCATGGCCCTTGGTCCTTGGGCCACCAATTATGCATTTTGATGCATGATGACCTAAGAGACCAAGATTGCAATTCAATGGAAATGTATGCAACACACAAATGGGGACCAAGACCCTATCATGTCAAAGTCAAGGGCCTCGGTGACATGAGAATTGAGATGTGTTTTGTCACTTAAAATACAAACATCTCTCATCCCTCACACTTGGTTTGACACCTCAAACCAAGTAATGCAATGCATGTTATGCAAACATGGCTCAACAATGCATCCTAAGGCTAAGAAGCAAGGCATGTCAAATGCAATGCAACCTATCATGGCAAGTATGTAATGCTAAACATGCAAGATGCTAATGCAATGCAAACAAGGACAATCTAAGCAATAGGATCATCATGCTACAATACCTAGTGAAGCAATCATGCAAGGAACATGAGACAAGCATGCAATAAGGGGGCTTAAACCATAAAGGGGCAGACCTCAATCCACCCCAAAACAGTGGCCAAAAGTGCCTAAAACCATGGACAAAATGCTCAACAAGCATATAAATCAATGGACTCAAGATTAAGGCACACAAGGGAGCATTCAACTACCACTTCCAAGACCACTCATGGCATGGATTATTAGGCCAAAAACAGAGCTTCATGGCATCAAAACACACCCCCAAAACCAATGATATGGCAGCCCAAATGCCTAAACATACACACATGCCCAATGATCACCCTTTAAGGCACAAGGTTACAACACTTCAAAGCATGAAAGAGATGACAAATGGAGGTATATAAGCATGGTATAGGGACTGAAATAGCATGTTAAATGATTCAAAATCACCTAAATAGCCTAACCAATGCATGTTCATGGGTCACATACTCAAGGCTTACAAGACATAATGCAAAGCAACTTCATCAAGCATGCCAAACATGGCAAAATCAGTGGCCAACAGACCTAAAGCATGGAAAATCATGACTAAAAGCTCCAATAAGCTAAGCTAAAACATGAGGATATACAAGGTTAAACACATGGCACATTTCTAGGCAAAGTTGAGCATTACAAAGCAAGTATAAGATGCATGCTAGGGGGTACAAATTCAACCAAAAAAAGAGATATAACATGATCCAAAACACCCAAAAAAACTCTGAAATGAAGCCAAAAACAAGCAAGCATGCATGTTGCCTTTTTAAGCCAAAAACCAAGGTAAAGAAGGACAAAGGGGAAAGGGGTGTCCCTCCCCTATACAAGACTTCAAGCCTTCTCCTTTACCACTAAAAATCCACTGGATTTCAGTGGTAAAAGGAACCAAACACACAAGCAAACAAAGTCTCACAAAGGAAGCACCAAAAGGGGCCAAATAAGGCCTAAGAGGGTGAGTTTGAACTCAAACCACAAAATCACCTCAATGGAAGTTCTTAAGCACAAAAATATAAGACTTTTTTATGTTATACACAAGACTCAAATCAGCATACAAGACAGGTAGAAATCTGGTGCAAGTTTGGGGAAACTAAAGTAAAATGCTTACCCTTGAAGAACACCTCAAGAACAGCCAATCCAGCCACCTTCTATTGATCAAAATCAGTCCAAAAGCTCAGGAATCAACCCTCCAAGCCTCTCAATCTCGGAGCAAGGTGTAATGGTGTGTGTATTAGTGCAAAAGTAAGGTCAAAATGCACTTTTAGGCCTAGAAACACACACAAAAGAGGAGAGAGAGGGAAAATCTAGAGAGAGGAGATATATGACAGATATATAGATACAAAAGTTCTGGTTTTTGTTCAAAAATGGCTAACCCTTGACAATGGAGGAGGTGGAATGCTTATATAGGCCAAACAAAGCCAAGAAACTTAATGGCTAAGCTAAAGAGAAAGGGTCAAGGGGGCCAGGAGGTTCAAGGCTTCTAGAGGAAGCCAAAACAGCTGGCCAAGCTTCTCCAAGAAGCTTGGCCAAAGGGTCAACCTTCTAGAAGGAATTAGGGGGTCAAGGGTTCAAAACAGTCACCAACCACACGGGGAGGAGTGATGGTGCATCCCAGCTGGCACAGCTGGCATGCACCATGCCTCAAGGGTTCAAAGGGGTCACACCAGCCAGCAAAATAGGTCGCCGGCAAAATAAAATGCCGGTCTTCCAAATACAGTGCCGACCGGCCATTGGTGTTAAGAAACCATGGCCGGTGGCACCCATAAACGGCCGGTGATGCAAGGGAGGGGCCAGTGGGATGTAGGGATGGCCAACAAGCCATTCCCTACCCTTCAAGGCAAAAACACAAGTGTTTGGTGCCAAACCGAACACGGAGCAGACGAGTTAAGAGATCCTGAGGCAAGGCGCGCAACCGAGACCTCTGGGAGCTCAAAACGAACACAAACAAAGACGATCACCGAGTGTCCAAGCGGTGACGTCCAAGTCTTGAGGACGGTCAAAAATGGGGTGTCTACACTTCCCCATCCCTCAACCCTCTCCAACAACAACTGTACCAATACTAGATCTCCCTGTTATTTCACCTCTTTCACCTTTCCATCCCTCAACCCCCCTCTACCTCCCCATCTCTTAACCCTCTCCAACAACAAAAGTACCAGTACCAGTAAATCTCTCTCTCTATTCTCTCACACCTCTCATCTCTAGACATGACAATCTAAACCCGACCCGACCCGACAAGGACTCGGCCTCCGGCCCTGATTAGAACAGTTTTTTCTTGTAAAGTACTCCTGACGAGCCGGGGCTGGTATTCAAAATTACATCCCCGATGGTTTTCAAGCCAGGGGCGGTGATAGGTTTCTCCCCGCCCTAATCATGTACCACCCCGACCTCGAACCATCTCCGAATGGTTAATCACAATTATATCTCCACGTATATATATATATATATGTTTTTAGGGTTTTTTGGCCTCACTCTTCACTTCTCTATCTTTTTTTTTTGCCTTTCTTCTCTGATGTTCTCTCTAATAGCGGCTCCTCCTCATCTCTCTCTCTAAACGACGTTATTTTCCTCCCTCACCAACATCATCTATTGTCTCTCACGGTCGCAATGCAGTATTTTCTCCCCTCTCTCACTGTGGTATCTCACCATCTTTTTCTCTCAACAGAGGATTCAGTTTCTCCTCCTTTGCTCCCGATCTTTCCAAGCTTTCCATTTGCATTTTCTTTAAACCCTATTTTCTCAATTGGGTTGGTGTAATCAGATGCCAGCGACGTCGTTTCCTATGACACTTCGACGATCTGGGTTTATAGTTTTAAGAAGAAAAGAAAGAGGAAGATGAACAAGTAGAAGTATAAGAAGCTGTGGAAGCGTCTCAGCAAACATAGTTAGCTTCATTTGGTGAGAATCGATATTTTGCGAATTAGGGTTGCATTTAATATTCTTTATTGTTTAGATTAACCTGGGGTTTCATATTTTGAAAACTTATTCTGTTTTACTCTGAAGAGGCAATGATTTTTAGTATTTTATTATGTTTTCTTTGCTGTTGTTGCTTTTCACGCGATTGCGATTGTTGTTGTTGCTGTTTTTTTTTTTTTTTGAACTCACTGTTGCTACTGTTATTGTTCATTGATTTTCCATTTGCTAGTTTTTTTTTTTGGGCAGGAGAATTTTTAGGGTTGGGAAAATCAGATCCTCGTTAGGAGGCGAGGACGATGATAGGTTCTCCATCGGGGATTGGGACCAGGGACGGAAATTTTTTTACTATCGAGAATAGGGAATGGGGGGTGTGATCCCTACTCATCTCCTCAACCCCCTCTAACAACAATAAGAACAACAACAACTACAATAACAGTACCTCTATTCTTCATCGAAACAAGGACGTATTCACAGAGACTCACAAACTGGTTCAATTCATTGAATCCCAAATTAATCATTGCTGAGCTTTTCTATTTTCTCTTTGTATGAGAGGGTTCAAGAACGTCGTTGGAAAATTCAAAGATCTTTGAAGAAGACTCGAATTCCTTTAGAAAATGATGAGAGGCTTAGATTCTTCAATAGTCTCAACTAAGAACACAAAAAAAAAAAAAAGAGATGATGGAGATAAGAGATTGGGTGAAGAAGTAGGTAAAGTAGCTAGAGAAAGAATAATGGCAAGGCTCTCTCATGGATCTCCCACTTTCACTCTTAAGGCTGATAATGGAGAAGGGAAATTAGTTCTTTCCCAAGAGTTGTCTCTCCAAAATCCATCCCTTGTAAAGCTATGGGTGGGTGCTATTTGTAGGCACCTCATGATGTAGGATAGAGCCCATGTGTAAGGCACATAGGGAATATTCTCTCTAATCACCTTGTCCGAGGAGGTGACCTCTCTGAGGATGAGAAAAAAACCTCGAAGAGGAAATCAACCTCTCGGCGAACCCTTCTTCTTAGCCACACCTAGCCAATGATCCCCAATCATCCCAAGGGGCCGAGGTAGTCGTAGAGGACCCCCCACCGCTAAATATTGCCGAGTCTCATGGACTCCCTGGGGTAGTGCCACCTCGACCCAGGTATAGGCTAGTTTAACCGAGGAGTGAATTTATCTCCACTCACCGTCCTCGATATCGGGTCCTTTGTTCAGACTCCATTACGACCATGGTTCTGGTACGTAGATCCCGAAAAGCTCCGAGTCCGCAAGTGTTCTGGGACTCATTAATGGAGCGGCTTCTAGATTGCGTTTGAATCCGTTCAAAGCCAAGTGCTTTGGATCTCTAGGTTTATGGATCCGAACCCTTTCGAGTCCGGGCCCGAGTAAGTCTCTAAGTTTGTGGATCCGAACCTTTTCGAGGCCTAGAGTGATTCGGCCCGTTTGATAATGATAAATCCAGGCCCACCAATCTTGGACTTGCGATAAATTCGGGCCCATCAACCTTGGACTATTGGGCCTAATTAATTTGGTGGGCTCAAATTAGCTCCTCTTACATTTGCCCATTGCGTGTATGAGAAATTTTAAATTTCTCGAACATGTATATTGTTATTTCTTCGGCCCTGCTTCGCATCACATCCCAAAAAAAAAAAAATGTTGTCTTGACAGAGCCTATGGATAAAGTTGATGACTTACTGTAATTTACGGATAAAATTGACAAGGAATTTTTTTCGTGTCACTGATATATTTTTACAACATCTGAGAAAATATATATATATTTTTTATTCCAACCAAAGAATAATAAAGCACTTATTTTTTTTATTCTTGAACCAATATGAAAAGCTAAGGCTCATACACACATTTTTTTTTGGTTTGGGAATACACGGACACTATATACATATATGCATATTTAGAATATCTGAGGAATATTGAAGGAATAATGCCCCCCCTTTTTTCTATTTAAAGAAAGGGCCCAAAACCCTAAACCTCACAAACTTTTTTGCTTAGTTGCCGAAATCACTCAACCTTCTTCTCTTCTTTTTTTTTCTTTGTTTTGTTGCGTATCCATGTCGGCACTCTTTTTCTAAACCGAGAGACCAAGTTTCTTTATCTCCAAGAAAGTTTCGTTTCTGCACTGCTAGAGGCCATCGTCGTGCTCTCCTTCTTCAATAAACCAAACGGCTTCACTTGCACACTAACCTTCACCGCGGCTTCAAGCAACGGCGCCGACCTAGCCCAGCTCCGATTGCTGCAGACGTCGTGGCCGAGCCATCGTCATGACCTAAGCTGCTGCTCACCATTGGTGTTTCACTTCGGTTCATCGACGCAACTTCTCAGAGATCCAAATACTCCGGAGCAAGGTTTACCAACCAGTACCGATACTAACCTCTCTGCGACTTGCGACTTTTGCAAGCCACTAACGGCAACGTACTGCTCCTCTGTGACGTCACTGCAACGTCACTGTGATGCTGAGTCCTCCACCTCACCATCGGTGTTTTACCATTATTGGCTTCCCTCTGTTACAATCTATGCCGTCGGCCTCGGCTGTCTAGCGTTGAACATGGTTGGCCTCGCTTTGCTGCAAGTTCGCCACCGGCTTTAACTATTCCAGCACCAACCACACACGTTGCCTACTCAACGCGACGTGTGTGGTTGCCAACTTCTTTCCGACACCATTGTTGTCTCCAGTCTCAACTTGTCCGATGCCGACTACTTACGTTTGCCCATTCAACGCAACGTGTGTGGTCTTGCCCAGCCTAGCCCAGTTTTGTTGTCAGCCCTGTGTGTGCTTGTCTCATATTTATCACTTTGCCACTGTCTCTAGCCGCGGCTCGCTCTAGCTCCGGTTTGTAATATTTCCCAAATTCTTTCTTGTCCATTATTGCTTCAAACCTGTTATTGCCCTCTCAAGTCTGTAGGTAGGCTTTGTTCAAATCCACATTCTCTTCTTGCTTTGATGGACTTTTGTGTTCATGAATTTAGATCTACTGGGCCATAATGCTTGTGAAGTTAAATTCCACTCATGCTGAAATTGTTAAGCTTGAGGGTGAAATTATTTTTTATTCATGAATTTGGATAAATTAACACCTGTTTGGGCTTTGCATTCTTGGAATATGCTATGAATGATTTTGATTTTTGCGTTGAAACTTGCCAAAGAAATTTTGAGCTATGAACATTGACTTGGGAGGAACATTCTTGCAACTTGTAGGACATTTTACTGAATCTTGTAACGGATGAGAAATATAAAATACTTCTGATCTTGGATCTGAAATTTGCTATTGAACTTCACTCTATCCAAATTTTTGAGCCTTGTATAAATTGGATCTTTAATATGAAACACAGTAATTTTGAGAAAATGACCCACTTGAATTTCATCACAAAACGACCTATGACATTGCACCTCTTATTGATGACAGAAACTTGAAACCTATATGTTGATGATACACACATTGGTACTGCAATTTGTTGAGCTTGAAGATGTTGAGTGAATCTTGAACCCATATTGTTGAATATAAATTTTGTTGTTGAGCAATTGATCATTGTAGTTTCGAGGAAGATAATGCCATACTCAAACCATATATATTTGACGAATAATACTCTTGACACGTTGAACTTTATGAACACTTTCCTTGCGGGAATCAAAAGTCGTAGTATAGAATAGGGCTACATATTGCTGTTTGTTGATCTTATGAATACCCAAGAAAACGAATTTCTGATGCCGTCCGAGGTTGAATTTGTTGATAAACCCATTATGTTGCATGTAAATCTTATTATCAGATGACTGATTGTTGCAACCCTTAGAATAGTAGACATCGTGCCTGAATTCTTGATGTAAAATTCCTCGTAGAATTTGTTGAATTCATGGATTCTCTGAGAAACGAATAGTTAAAGCCAAAATTTCGTTTGAATGTGTTGTTTCAATTCTAATATTCTGAATTTTAATACGGTCGACTCCTTGCAATTTATACCTGTTATTTCAGCTATATGTCATCTCGAAAGAAATTTGTTGTCCCGGGGTCATTAGAACTGGCTCTCATGAAAGAGAAGGATGTACCTCCGGCGTCGAGTGGAGGAAATCTCCTTATTTTGGTCAGAAGGACCTGTTTTGGCGAGCGGCTACCTTTTCCACTTCTTTTCTGTCTCTGAAGGGAGCTCCATTATGTCTCTCTGAGGACATTGACTCCAGACATGAGGCCCTCATTTCCCCTTCTTCGATGCTATGCTTTAGGGTTGAGCGAGAGGACTTTCCATACTGCTATCCCTAGTTCAAGGCCTTCTCAAACCCTTCTTTTGGTTGGTAGGAGTGAGTCGATGATGTCCTCTCGGACAGGGGCCTCTGTCAGTGGCTTTAGGAGGCCCAACTATTGATCCCAATGAAAATATCTCGATCCCTATCCATCCGCTGCAACAATGCTAGCCTTGAAGCCATGGCTCTTCGGTGGAGCACCGAAACACACACTTTCATACTTGGCCAGCATGAGATGGGGCCCACCCTCGAGGATGTGTTCATGTTGTTGTGTCTAGAAGTGACTGGCCCTGATGCCTTCTACCCTGAGCGGACACCCTCTGAGGATGATTCTTTGATCCAATCTCTAAAGCTAAATCTTCAAGCTTGTGGTCAATGGAGTTCTGTATTTGATGGTTTAGCGAGGAGGACCAATCGAGTGAGGATGGACTGTGCCTTCTACACTGCATGCATGGATCCGCTACTTTTTTAGAGATTTTTAGTCCCTGGCTAGAGATGCTGACCTTGATTCTCGGGAGTATGAGGTCAGCCCGATGTATGGCTCTAGGCTCTGTTTTTTGGGATTTCTGGTTTGCTTCCTTTCATTCTTCATTCTTCCGAGTACACCTTCAGATTCTCTTAATCCTTTTGTCTTCTCCTTCGCAGTTAGGCTCTTTAGAGGGGATCGGATTCCTTTGGCTTCGCTATTTCTTGGGAATCTTTATTACCGGCTGGATCTACTACATCGAGACATGGTTCGTTCTATGGATCGATATGAGCTTGTCTCCTTCATCCACAGCTAGTTCTTGCTTTGTTTTTTCTTCGAGAGGTTTCCAAAGCTTGCCCCTACTCCGACTGTATTCGAGGTAGAGGTTCTTTGGGAGATAGTGGATAAAGAGGGTATCCATGTGCTCGGTACTGACGGGTCTCGCACATTTGAGAAAGCGAAGTCTTGTCAGCTGTTGATGACATGTTGGTCACGTGTCATTTCCACCTTATCCTTGAATACTTTGGTGGATGATCCTCGGCGCTTTGTGGCACGCCCGTATGTATGCCCACCGGTGGGTGTGGCAACGCCGCTTATTTTTCATGGTTCCTCCTGCCTAGTGTCCTTTCTTTTGCCGAAGGGTATCTCTGCATACCTTGTTGATATGCTGATAATGGTTCGTCCGAGTTCATTACCGGTATGGCATGAAAAGGGTGTTGATAGCACTGTCTACAGACCTGACAGAGTAGCATGCCAATTCAGGTTTGACCAGTGTGGCCCAGGGCTAGCACCTCATTTATTATCTTTTTCAGAGAGCTACGGGTACTTTACTCGTGGACTCGTACACACCATGCTTCCTATATCCGGCTCTTTAACAATGTCAGGCTTGAGCCGAGTAGGGGGTTTCACCTCCTCTTTCAGGAGACATTGGCGGAAGAATAGTGATGCATTTATTGAGTTTGTCCAGAGCAGACTGACCATATGTTTGCCTCCCCCGATTTATAGGAAGGACTTTTCTCTTCGGTTGCATGAAAGCCGAAAATCTGATCATATGTACGAGAGTTTCTTCACTTCATTTGCTCCGATTGACCCTTCGGCTCAGGCGTCTGCTTCTAGCTTGGCAATTGCTTCTCCAGAGCCAGTCCCTTTGAATAAGGCCTCTAGTCCTCAGATGACCCGCCTTAAGAAGATGGCCCACAAGAGGGTTTCTGATGCCAGTCATTCCACTCCTCGCCTTTCCAAAAGGCTCCATCAGGTACCAGATAATTTTTTTTTTTGATTTGAAGTTACTTTTCTTCTTGCGACTATACCTTATTAAATGAACACTTTTTATTTTTCCCTGTTGTGTAGGACCCTGCGGTTGTTGACGTTCTCAGTATCATGGCTACTGGCCATACTGCCTCCACTAGGCCGGACTCAGACCTGGACGATACTCTCCCTTTGTCTGTTAGACTCGTGAAGATGCGCACCTGTCGTATAGCAGTTATAGATGATGATGATGATGATGATGATGATGATGATAATGATGAGGCTGAGTCCTCCGATCATTCTTGTGACCTTGTCTTCATCTGCCTCGATACCATGCCTATGTACCAGAAACCTAAGGAACTTCCTGGCCGTCACCCCGAAAGCATATTTGAGAGAATTCATCCTCATTTTGAATTTCTAGCACCTTTTGAATACTTTCTCAAGGTCTCGGAGATGGTCCTTTTCTTTCTTGGATTTCACCACTAGATCATCAACATAATCTTCCACCTCATGATGGATCATGTCATGAAGATTGCAGTCATAGCCCTTTGGTAAGTTGCTCCGGTATTCTTGAGTCCGAAAGGCATGACTGTATAGAAGAAGTTTCCGAGAGATATTCTAAAAGCAGTCTTTTCTGCGTCCTTTTTAGCTATCTTAATCTGATTGTATCTGCTGAATCTATCTATGAATGAGAACATCTAGTGTCCTAAGGTGGCATCTACGAGGGTGTCAATGTGAGGTAAAGGGAATTCATCATTCGGGCAAGATTTGTTCAAATCTCGAAAGTCTACACATACTCTGATTTGACCATTCTTCTTCTTTACTTGCACTATGTTTGCCAACCACATGGGGTACTGTATTGGCTGGATGAAACCAGCCTGTTGAAGTTTTTCAATTTCCTCCTTAATCTTCTCTTTGAGATCTGGATGATTTTTCGAGCAACTTACTTGATTGGCTTGGAGTTTAGGAACACATCAAGATAATGGGAGGCTAGGTCAGGATCTAGTCCGGGCATTTCTTTATATGACCAAGCAAACACATCTGAGTATCGGCTTATCAATTTTAACAACTGTTCCTGCTTTTCTGGGCTAAGGCTCGAACTTATGAATATCGGCTTTGGTGCATCTTGTCCATCACTCAAATATATTTCAATGAGTTATTCGGGCTGAGGCTTCGGCCCATCTTGCATGCATTCTAGAGCCACTTCAGGCTTTATTACTATGTCATTGTCAGGAGGCTCTTCTTTTGACTTGAAGTCGGTGGCTGAAAAAACCAACTCCCCGCACCTTCACAAATAGTACACCATCTTGCCTCCTTCTTGGACTTTCATCACCTTCCGAGGAATAGGCGGACTTTCTGGTTGAGACATTGCCCGTTTATTTGATTCTGCCCTTAGCTCTTTGTCATCTTTGATATCCTTCCAACGAGGAATTTTGACCCCCCGAGGCTTAGAGGTGGTGGGAATTTCTTCGACAGCCAATTCGATGAAGGAGATGGCATCGGAATAATGAGCTTCATCGGTCTTGAAAGGCCTTTCTTTAGCCTGAATTGTCACCATATTTTTTCCCTATTTAGCCTTAACACACTGATGATAACTCTACGGTATAGCCCCATATCTATGCATCCAGGTCTTCCCTAGAATGATGTGATGATTTGCCTTGGAATTGATAATATGGAACTTAGTGGCCAAGTGGATCTCTTCGACGGCTAAATTAACTGTTACGCATCCTATAGTAACTTTCCTTTCTCCACCAAAGCCAGTGATGACTATCGACTGCTTCACGATGCGCTCTTTAGAGATTCCAGCCTTCTCTAGAGTAGCGCGAGTCATAATGTTGGTAGAGGCTCCGCTGTCTAGAAAGGCCCTTTTGAACTCAATCTCGTTAATAAAAGTAGTCACATAAAGCGGGTGGTTGTTAGAAAAGGGATATTTTCGATCAATCTCGGAGAAAGTAATGACACTAGATTGCTCTTTTGCCTTCCTCGGGATAGATCCCTCAGTCGACATACATTCCTTATGGTGTGCCTCGGCTATATTGATGATAGACTTCATGATTTCTGTTCTTGCCTCCTTGGAAAGTCCAAGCTGTCGAAGAATTGCTTGAACTTTACACAATCCTGTAGGGTTTTGGCATAGTGATCCAGATCTTTTTCCACTCTTGGAGCCTCATAGTTAACCATTTCCTCGGTCTCTTCAAAATAAGATGCCACATAAACATGGTGTCCTCCTTTTTTGTAGTACTCTTTTCCTCCTTCTGGATCAAAGGGATCTTCAATATGAGTCATAAAGGTTCTGCCCTCTGGATCGAGAGCACTTCCATAGTAAACTTGCTCACTCTCGGGCTCGAAGGTGTGGTCCAGATAACAATCATCGTTATTGAGATTGGCGATAGCCTCAATCATTGGGCCTTCATAAGTTATCATAGCAACATTCTTGCCCTTGTCTCGGTGCTGAGGATATGGTTGTTCTCGGACGTCTTGAGTCCCTTGCTTTTTGAACCTCAATTCGTCTGCCTCGACTTTATCTCTGAAGATTTTCCTGAGAGTCCAACACTTCTCTGTCGGATGTTTCAATGTACGATGATAGACGCAAAATTCGGGGCTTTCGCGGTCCTTCTTTGATGGAATTTCTTTGACATAAGGCAATTTTAGCTCTTCGTCGGCCACCCATTCCTCAACTAGAGCTTTTACCTCCTCGATTTCACATGGATAAGAAACATTGCCCTTTTGACCACTATATTGCTTCCTCTTCTGGCCTCTATGACCCCCTCCTTGTGACTTTTGGGTATCTGGGGCAGAGGCAGCAGCAACAATAGGTCCACGAGACGATTTAAAGCTAGTATTGTAATTGGCCTTGAATCCGGACTCTTGAGCCTGAGGAGTGCTAATGTTCTGAGCTGCTTCTATTAGTGCCGAGAGTGTGGGTAGCTTGTGATTAACTAGAAACATTTTGTACTTGTTTAATGCCCCCTCTAGACAAATTTGAACCAGATAACTCTCCTCCACAGCTTCATGGCAATCCACAGCCTTGTCCTGAAACCTTTTGACGTAGTCAAGGATGTCTTCACTTTCTCGTTGCTTTTCCTTACATGATGTAAGTGTGGTCACTTTCTCCGCTACTTGAAAGAACTTGGAGTAGAATTTGTTAATCATCTCCTCCCAACTTCTAATAGAGTTCGGGGCCAAGTTAACATACCAACTATAAGCTCGGTCAGTGAGGGACTTAGAGAATTCTCTCAGCCGGAGGACGTGGTTTGAACCATGAATACCCAGAGTCTCAATGAATCGCACGACATGTTCTCGAGCATTTCCTTGTTTGCCATCAAATTTGATGAACTTCGGCACCGTGTATCCCTCCGGGTATAGATAACTCAACATCTCGATGGGGTAAGGTGGCTTGACATCCGGATCAGGCAAAGAGGGTAAAGTCCTCTTGCCCCGTTCCAGATCTAACATGGCTTGCACATCAGCGAGAGTGAGAAACTGTTGAGGGAGAGAGTTTGATGGTGGCATTCCCGGAACTTGGCTTATGGACCCGAAGACTGAGCTAGGGGCGACTTGGCCATTCTGGTGTTGCGAATTCATCATTGGTGAGGACATTTGACGATACTGGCCATCAGCGCCTATGGACAAGGAAGTTGGTGATGGGACATTGAGTTGAGGCCTGTAAAGTCCACCGCATGGCGCCACTATACCGGGTTAGGCTGATAAATTTGTTGTCGGCACCAAAGGAGGCCCGCTTGGTATTTGAGTAATATTTACTGGTGGTGTAACAAGATTAGGTACGGGCAGAGCTCCTTTTTGCGCCATTATATCCCTTATATTTTCTTGGGCACTAATAGTCACTGGAGCACCATTCATTACACCAGAACCTCCCCTAGTCACCATTGGATCTTGGCTTGGCACGCCATGGAGCCCGGGCATGGGCAAACTGCTGCCGCCTACTGTGGTTTGAGCATGTGTTACTGCGGCTGTGTTGCCATGAGCCACAAACTGACTAGGGCCTACTTCTCCTTCGATTTGATTTTGCACTCCGGCGGGAATAACTCCACCTCCAGTTTGATTTCTGTTTGGTGCCGGTGCAAAATTAGAACTCATCACTAACATAGTGTGAGTGAGATTCTGAAGAGTGGTAAGAATCTTCTGCTGAGTATTTTGAAGTCCTTGAATGGCTTTGAGCAAAAGTGGTTGATTTGGAGCCATGGTCTTGTCATCACCACCATTAGAGGATTCTTGTTGGTGAACTTCATCTTCTCCCGCGCATCCTTGTTGGAGTTGTGTGGGTTCCAGATCTCGTTAATACCATTAACCAATCCGCCTCCCCAGCAGAGTCGCCAAATGGATGAGAGGGTTCAAGAACGTCGTTGAAAAATTCGAAAATCTTTGAAGAAGACTCGAATTCCTTTAGAAAATGATGAAAGACTTAGATTTTTCAATAGTCTCAACTAAGAACACAAAAAAAGGAGATGATGGAGATAAGAGATTGGGTGAAGAAGAAGGCAAAGCAGCTGGAGAGAGAATAGTGGCAAGGCTCTCCCATGGATCTCCCACTTTTACTCTCAAGGCTGATAATGGAGCAAGGAAATTAGTTCTTTCCCAAGAGTTGTCTCTCCAAAATCCATCCCTTGTAAAGCCATGGGTGGGTGCTATTTATAGGCACCTCATGATGTAGGATGGAGCCCATGTGCAAGGCACATGGGGAATATTCTCTCTAACCACCTTGTCCGAGGAGGTGACCTCTCTGAGGATGAGAAAAAAACCTCTAAGAGGAGATCCACCTCTCGGTGAACCCTTCTTCTTAGCCACACCTAACCAATGATCCCCAGTCAACCCAAGGGGCCGAGGTAGGCTTAGAGGACCCCTCGCCGCTAAATATTGCCAAGTCTCATGGACCCCCCGAGATCGTGCCACCTCGACCCAGGTATAGGCTAGTTTAACTGAAGAGTGAATTTATCTCCACTCACCATCCTCGGGATCGGGTCCTTTGCTCAGACTCCATTACGCCCATGGTTCTGGTACGTAGATCTCAGAAAGCTCCGAGTCCGCAAGTGTTCTGGACTCATTAATGGAGCGGCTTCTAGATTGCGTTTGAATCTGTTCAAAGCCAAGTGCTTCGGATCTCTGGGTTCGTGGATCCGAACCTTTTTGAGTCCGGGCCCGAGTAAGTCTCTAAGTTTGTGGATTCGAACCTTTTCGAGGCCTAGAGTGGTTCAGCCCGTTTGATAGCGATAAATCCAGGCCCACCAATCTTGAACTTGTGATAAATTCGGGCTCATCAACCTTGGACTATTGGGCCTAATTAATTTGGTGGCCTCAAATTAGCTCCTCTTACACTCTTCTTCTTTGAAGAACCCACTGTCCATAGTGAAGAGACCATTTCATAAAATCAACTAGAGGCGGCAATGGCCTTATCAAACCCCTATGGCTACACAGTACCCTGATGGCCGGAATGATTCCATCAATAACAGGGGGAACACCAAACCTCATTGTTGTCGCCGGTATCCCTATCTTGGAGTTTGGTGGCTTGCTTCGAACTATTTCGGGTCAAATTTGTTGGTATTAAGCTTGCTTTGGATGACTTCGAGTTAGATTTGTTGGTACTAGTACCACGTTGACGCAATATCCGTCGCCTACCATTGCAGCCACGTATAGACCACCTCCATCTATGCCTTGCATGGCTGGCTTTGGACGAGTACCATTACCACGTTGACGCCGTATTTGTCACCGACCGTCGCAACCATGCACAAACCACCTCCATCCACGTCGTCTCCTCTTTATTAGCTCCGCTATCGTCGACTCTCTGTGAGGCATGCGTATGTACTCAGAGTTCAGTGTACTCGCCCCATCTGCAACTCCGAGCACTAGAGCCAAATGTATCGACCCAACCCTAGATGGGATTGAAATTGGGGAGTGCTTCCATCGTCTCCGGTGATTGAGATTAGGGAGTGGTCCGTTGAGCACGGCGGAGATGAAGGAAGCTGCGCGGTTGGAGAAAATCGATCGATCGAGAGAAGAGGGGTAGTGGCAAGATCGATTGATCAAGAGAGAGAGAAGATGGGTGAGAGGAGAGAAATGATGGCCGGTGATGGTGGCTGGGCAACAAGGAGGCGCTGTCGGACCTGGTGGTAAGAGAGAGAGAGAGAGAGAGAGAGAGAGAGAGAAAGAGAGAGAGGAAGGGTAAATTTGTCCAAACAATTTCTTAATTTTTAAAATTTTGAACTGTAGGGACCTTAACTAAAACGTAAAATTTTTATATCCTAAAACTTTTATCCAAATATTTAGAGGGACTTTTTCCTAATTTTTCCTTTTTTGAAATGACACTAGCATTTTTACGATGAAAAAAGGAGCTTTGATATAAATATGGGGCTCACTAGTGGGATGCTATTACACATTGTTTTGGTTTTGAGTTTTTAAAATAATTTTTGAATTTTTAATTCGTATTTATTGATTTTTAGAAAATTTTTAAATATTTTAGTTAATTTGATTTATTTTTTAGATGTATCTAATTTAAATGTACTTAAAAAGTAAAATATTTATGGAAAAATATTTTAAAAATTCAATAAATAAAAATAAATAAGAAAATGTACTGAACATTTTTATATATTTTTGTATTTAGTGAATTGAAAAAATTCATAATTTTTTACTTTTTAAGTGTCACTTGATTAAGTGAACATAAAAAATAAAGAAATTAATTAAAATATTAAAAAAATTCTTTAAAAATAAAAAAATACGAATTAAATATTCAAAAATACTTATGATTTTCTGAAATGACTTTGGCATTTTAAGGCAAGTCCAATTGGTGGGAAAAAAATTGAATACAACAGTGATACCACATCACTGGTATCGCCATTCAATAGAGTTTTGACATGGAAGCAGCTTGTCTCCAGTCCGAGATCGGGTTGGATGGTGATGTTCGGCCTATGGGGGCTCATCACGGGTTTCTTTTTGATAATCCGAACCATTCAATGTGTAGAACTCGTCAAGTACTATATGCTTATAAAAAATCACGTTGATCGGATATCGATAGCTATCTCATCGGATCAGTTTTTTGTCAACCGTTAATTTGTTCACCGTTCATTTTTTTTATTTATTTATACAAAACTGATTTGATTATATAACTATGGATATTCAATTAACGTGATTTTTTACGGGCATATAGTACTTGACAAATTTTACACATTGAACGGTTTAAATTATTAAAACAAAACCTGTAATGGACCCCACGAACCGAACAACACCGTCCAATTTGATCTCAAATTGGAGGCAAGGTGCTCCTTTTTGACATTTGCCTTCTTATATATATGTGGCAAGATAATTATGCCTTTAAGGTAGAGTTCACTATCCATATATAATTTTATAGTTAGTTGGTAACATCACGTGTTGATATAACCATTACATTGAAGTTTTTCTCCTAGTGGTGGATGTTAGGTTAGGATAAGTCTCCCATATAATTTTTTTTTATTCCAGAAAGTCCTTTCTTTTATTTGCTAGATAATTTTCCCTAAATTAAAAGGTAGAAGGAGCTCATGTCTAAAAGGTTGACATGTGCTGACACAATTTTCCCTCAAGACAATTTTTTTATGGAAAATTCCCCAGATCCTTTTTTTCTCCCACTCTCACCACCCCTACTATTTTTTGATTGGCTCAAATATATTTATTTATTTTTTTATGTTTTCAGTCTTGAGAGCACAGCCCTCTACATGGAGCTAGGGGTGCTGGGTCCCCCGCACGGTTGTTTTTTTATATATCCCTTTTTTTTTTTTTTTTATAAAATTTATATTTTTAGAACTTACTCTCTATTAAATAAGACTAATATGAAATATAAAATTATATAAAATAAAAAAAAATTGGTCTTAGCAACTATATGAAACATTGTTGTAAGAAATTGAAAAATTTCTTAATTTTGCAAATTAAGAAATTCTCAGTTTCGTATAGCTAAAAAATTAATATTTTATTTTTATAATTTTTTTTATTATTCAATATTGATCTTATTTGATAGATCTCAATGTGTAGATTCAAAAAATATAGATTTTATTTGAAATAAATATATATAATAAAAGTTATGAAATTTTAAAATAATAAAAATAAAAGATAATGCCACATCATCATTTTAAAGATTGTGCACTTCAATTAAGAAAGGTTATTTAGTGCTCTTAGGATATAGCCAAATGATATTCCTAAAAAAATGTAATTGATGAAAGAGATGGAATCCACGATTTTGTGTTAGGACATAAAGACATAGTGGTTGGTCTTGTCACTTGATACACTTGAAAACATCTAATAATTTTTCCTTCAACTAAACACTCATATTTGCTTATGTCTGTATTTATGGAAAAAATAAACTAATATGACTTATTCGGTTAAAATCTAGTACGTAGGACTTAACCTCAAATAATTTTATACAATAGGACTTTTTATTAGGGATACTTACCAATCAGTCCTATTAACTAGACTTATTTACCTACAGGTCCTAGCTAATAAATTTAACACTATAAAAATAAGAGATTGATAAATTTATCACTATAAATTTATTTATAAAAACAAAGAGACTGATAAATTTATCACTATAAATTTATTCATAAAAATAAAAGATTGATAAATTTATTGTTATCACTTAATAAATTTATCAATATGACTTAATGGGTAATAAGTCTCAAAAGTAGGACCTATTGGTAGTTTTCCCTTTTTATTAAGAGTTGGTTTGGAATGATTTAAATAAGTATATTTTTTGATTTTTTATAAAATATGAGTTGGGTGTAGGTTGGGTTTAAAATAATGTGGTAGAGAGATAATATAACTTAAATAAGATGATGTGACTTAAATAAGATAGTAACTTTTTGACTTTTTTAAATTATGACAAATAAGACCTAAATGGCTCATATAAATATGGGATTCACTAGTTGGATGCGATCATCGTGGACAGAGGGTACTGTACATAATAGTGACTATTGTTCGCCCAATTGGGCTCTTTTTGAATCTCACTTCGATAATTCGAATTGTTCATTTTTTAAGATACATAGTGTAGAACATACTTATAAAAAATTAAGTTGATTGAATATCGATAGTCTTTTTATCAAATCACAATTATATCTAAAAAACATAAATGATTAATGTATAAATTGAATATAAATGTGATTTGATAAAAGAGTTATCGACCTCCCATTAACTTAATTTCTTATAAATATATCCTATTTAATATACTTTAATAAGTAAATAGTTTAAATTATCAAAATAAAATTCACAGAAAGCTCCATTAGACACACAATAGTCACTGCAATGTCTATCCGAAATCCGATCCTCGTTGCGCGCAATAACCACTTTCTGACTTTGGAGTGCTTACAAGGACAAAAAGAGGACTTTCCTTTGACAACTTGCTCCATTTTATTCTCGAAATTTTCTAACATGATACAAGGACATGACTTGAATTGCATATAAAATTAGTGGATTAAAATTAATTATTTTTTAATACGAATACGTATATAATATGATCTAATAAGATAAATATTAAATATATTAAATTAATGTCAAACTTGCATAACACAAAATTGACATAGATATCACATTTAATAAAAAAATAGTTAAACATTTTAATATTATTTCAAATACGGAGTGTCATGATATTTTTGAATTTCTTATGTAATTCCATATAACTTATTAAAAATATATAAATTAAGATTTTAAGGCTAATATAGTTTTTATTTATATTGAAGAGTGTATTTTTTTTGTCTACTATTTTAAAGTTACTCCATGAAAAAAATATAATAATATGATATAATTTTTGTAAATTAAGACAATAAAATTAAGTTGAAATCAAATATGCTTGATTTCATCCAATAAAGAGTAGTTTCATTAAATTTATCTTGTGAATTAAAATTTTAATTTTTTTATACGCTAGCTAGATTTTTTTTTTTTTGCTATCTGCTTGGAGCCTAAAAACAAATATATGAGCAAACAAACCAAATCCTAGCATTCTCATGAGACATCCATATCAACCAGAACAGTTGCTTGGATACTGGAGGGCACCTCCTCCATCCAAACCGCATGATCCTCCATGCTCAGAGCAAAGCGAGCTAAAATGTGTGCCACTTGGTTACCATTTCTACCAATGTAAGAGCAAAGATGGGAAGAGAAACGAGCAAGCCTCCATCGCATTTCAGAAATCAATGTACCAAGGTTTGAGGATTCCTTAATCGTAGATTGCAGAGCACCAATTATAGTGACCGAATCTCCTTCAAGATGAATGTGACTAAGATCCATGTATGCGGCAAAAATCAGAGCACGCCTTGCAGCCAAACATTCCACGTGATCAACACCCATGAAATCTCTAATTCGTTCCAACCATGAGCCTATCACCTCCCCTTTCCCATTTCGCACAACAACCCCAATCCCAGCTGACCCATCTTTGAATGTAGCCCCACCAAAATTCAGTTTGTAAAATGTTGGACAATTTTCACCGTATTTAAATAAATAAATTCTGTTTGTGTACTAAACTACAAACAAAATACAAAAGAAAAATAGGAAAGGAGATAGATCATTTGATTACAAAAATCAAACCAATAAATAAAAATAAATAAATAAAAACAGATTTTTATTTTGTTACAAAAACAAAATCAAAATTTGATTTAAATAAATAATAAACCAGAAAATAAATTAACAACTTACTTGATTAATTTCTTGAATAATATTCTGATCAAGTCTAGTGTTAGACACAGTGTCCTTAAGACAGATTCGTCCTCTCCACGGTGCTTTCAGATTTTCGGATGTCTATCTCCCAGGATAAAATGATCAACAACGAATAAATGCAACACTACAATTTATTCGCACAACGGGCACACTAAGTGTATACATTCTTTCTCACAGAAATTTAATACAACAAAATGCATAGATTATTTGCAGAGGAGAACTACGAAAATTGTGAATGAAAACATCAAATGAGGGCTGCCTATTTATAGATGTAGTGGTGGCTTTTCAATTTAAATTAAACAGGTACCAAACCTGTTTGAATAGGTGCAACACTGTTTCAATAGATAACCGAATCTGTTCGGTCTAATTTGCACATATTTAAATCTGTTTGACTTTAAATTCAAACAGGTATGGGTTTTTCTTGAATTAAACGGACATATTTTGAAATTTGTACAGAAGGTTTGGAAAGATTTGAATTTAAACGGTCTGATTTTATTTTACCAAAAAATAAATTAAATTTAAATGTTTTTGGCCCAAAATGATTAGTATTAGGCCGGACAAGCCCAACCCAACCCAACCTCACACCATACACCCAAGCCCAGCCTGCCCGACCGATCGAACGGTGGCCTGCGCGTGTGTGGTGATTTTTGGGTCCAACCTCCATTTTCTACAAAACTTGGGTGCCCTTGGGGCCTAACCCAAGTTTCAACTCCAGGCCTTATAAACCCACTCAAAATTTCCCACCAAATCAATGTGGGACAAGCCTTAAACCATACCTTTAAGAAATTTCCACCAAAACTTCATTTCCATGGAGCTCACTTTGGCTTCAATTTCTTATTTACCTGATAATGGTTTTGAGCAACCAAATATACCACATGAATTACAACGCGGCATAGAACGCGTTACCACTTAGACTCGCGAAATTTGACGCATGGGTCCCACCTAAAAATTAGACCAAAGTTTAAGAAAAATTCTATTTTTCCAGAATTTTCAAAACCATTTCTAACGTAAACATCCATTGCCGGAGGTGACCACCTGCTATCTATGCACCTTGGTGGAGTGACATTGATTCTAGTACTCACTGATTGGTATTCTGCCAAAAAATCAATCGCAAATTGTGCCACCTCTCCCCCCTGCCGCCGTCGACCACCAAAGGTGTTATAATTTTGATTGTGCCATATGCTCCACATCACTACTGTGTATAGGTGTAGAGTTTCCTTAGACATTGTGCGCCACACAGTCATCAACGAATCCCCAATATCACCTCAATGAGCACATTGATCCCAACTACAAAACCCAACCCTAACCTATACTTCAAAAGCAAAAACATAATCCCTAAGACAGTGGACAGAGGTTTCAATCCCATTCAAACATAAACCACACTGTGCATCCGGCGCTACCTACCTATGCCACAATCGTTCTTTGACAGGGATGATGTCATTACAAGCTTTCCAAATACAGAACTTAATTTTATCTGGGATTTGTAAAGACGAAATTTTATTCCAAAAACCAGTCAAACATTCAGCATTGGAGCTCTCAGGTTTTCTCAAGCAAGTGTAAAGCAACATAGTATGCTGACCAAACAGTAAATTGCCCTTTCCGAGTATAATGATAAATTAGTGTATCATCAGGCATAGTAAGCGATAGAGGGATCTTACACATCACCTTTGCATCAAGCCGCAAATTTAACTAAAAACCCTAATTTCCTACTTGTTGGCTATATGTTTTGTAAAAGTCAATTGCAGCTTGACACATGACATATAAAGGGCAATTTGGGGAGTTAAAACAAGTCTTCAAACAAAGACAAACACGTGGCAGTTCATATTGGTAGTAATGAATCTGCGTAGTATTGGAACAGTCGAGAAGCGCGAGATGACGTAGCCTAACGGTTAACACAATTCAAATTTAAATTCAAGAGGGAAGCCTAATTGCAGGAGAGGCGTAGTGGAAGCGAGCTGGGCAAGGCCATGACTAGAGATCGTGGAAGTGCATTTTGACGACTGGAAGCCCACTTCAACAGTTACCATTGGAGAGTGCAAATAGAAGAGAAGGCCCCAGAATGAAAGATCCAGACTCAGATCCAGAAACTAGTTTATTTACTTCGTTTTTCTTTCTAGTTTTATATTTCCAGTTCTTTACATTTCCAGCACTGCACTTTCCTGTATTGCACTTTCCTGTACTGCACTTCATTTCCTAAGAGTAGTTTTCAAGTAGTTTGTTGCTATGAACCTCGTCGAGGCTGGGTCATTGTAACCTCATTGTAAGTTCTCATTTACTTAATAAAATTCAGTTCCTGAATTATTCTCTACTTGTTATTATTATCAATTTCTCCTAAACAAGCCACTAGTAAAAGTCCTCTTCATTGAGTCTGAAAGAACTTCAATACAATTTTCTGATAATTGATTGGCAATTAAAATTCTGTAAGAACTTATTGATCCTTACTGGCACGTTTAAAATTACATAATTAACCATCGAAAGCCAAAAAAGCCAACATATATTTTTGACACGCCTGGTGGGACTCTTTAAAATGGCTAGACGTCAGAGACAGGGAGAAAATAAATACCTGGAAGGGGTGTTAAAGGAAAGACAGAAGTACCAAACCCAGAGGACAATGGAATATCATGTCCTTTGGATGCACCTGTTTCATCAGATCCTCTATAAGTGGTCGAATAGACCAGCTCTTCAGAGTATGCAACACATGTCCAGAACATTGGACAGGGCCATGAAGCTGGACCATCGAATGCTCCTTTTACCCAACTAATGAATCCATGAGGAAGTTTGGTAGATGCTATGGGACAATAATTTATGCATACAATGGAAAGATGGGCAACATCCTTTTTGAGTCAAATGAACTCTCATCAACCAACTGTCATAAGGCAGGTTGAGGAAAACATGAATGTTCTTCAACAAAGATTGACTCAAGATAAACAGCTTATGCAAAATAATGGACAAACTAATGGCCAGAATAGTAATCAAAATCATGAGAGGCCATCACCTATGCCTCTGTTATGGTATGAAGCACTTTTGAGATCATTGGCCAATGAAAATGTGCTATTATCTACCAGTGACGCCATACAAATTGGTGGGTTTGGGCTAACACAGGGAAATGACACCAGGGTGTTTTCAAATCCCATGTTCGAAACCATACCCAGTACACAAATGTTTACTAATCCTATGTTTGAATTTACACCCGGGGGGTTGGAAGGGTTTCCTGCAGTTGGAAGATAAACAACACTTGTTCCTTCTCCTGTAGCACCTTTCGCAGGGTAGGCTCCAAAAGGCCAGCCATACCCTCAGCAGCAACCAATACGACAAGGGCAGCTAGTCCTAAATGTACCTCAGTATGGACTAAGAGGCCTTCATGCATATGGAGTTCCTCCAAACCCAGTGTTTACTCCTCCAATAGTGGTCCAACCAGCACAAAACATGGTTCTTAGGGACCAAATTGCTGATATTGTTAGAGAGATGTGTGGACCCATGGCTCGGGGAGGTCTAGACTCCTGTGTACAGAAAGTCTTACCCAGAATGGGTAGACAGGGTACATGAATATCCAAGGGGATTTCAAATACCAGATTTTACCATCTTTTATGGACATGGAAACTAGTCAATAGTAAAACACATTGCCAGGTTTACAGGCTAGTGTGGTGAGTTTGCTAATATTGACTACATGAAATTAAGACTTTTTCCAAATTCTTTAACTGGGGTAGCCTTCGTGTGGTACATAAACCTCACACCTGGTTCTATCCAAACTTGCCAACAAATAGAGGAAGTGTTTCACGCCCAAGTTTTTCAAACAGAACCTGAAGTTTCCATGGCAAACTTGGCAAGATTGAGTCAAAGGCCTGATGAGAAGGCTGCTCAATTCATTACTAGATTTAAAAGAGCAAGAAACAAATGTAGGTTCATTCTACCTGAGCCTGAATTTGTAAGATTGGCTCAAAATGGGTTGGAGTTTAGGCTTCGAAAGAAGTTTGATGCAACTGAATTTCGAGACTTAGTAGAATTAACCTATAAAGTTTCTAGGTATGAAACCTTGTTTGAAGAAGAACAAGATCGAAACAATGCATTTTATAAAACCTACTACAGAGACCCTAACTATGAAATTGATGAAGCAGAGATCATAGAAAAAGAACCTATGACTTGTGAAACATTAATTCAGAAAGACACCACAATTGACCAACAATTCAAAAATAAAAAGACTTTCATAGGAAATATTCTTTTGACATAACAAAAGCAGATTATATTTTGCAGCACATTTCCTAAAGTTACCAAAAGGAGTTAAAATCCCAACTTTTGAAGAACTTAAAGGGAAATTGTACTGCAAATGGCACAATTTTTGGACTCACTCAACTAAAAACTGCATTGTTTTTCAGGATAGGATCTAAGAACAAATTCGGAAGGGGAGACTGAAGTTTCCAACCAAGACTGAAAAAGCCATGGGAATTGATAGCAACCCATTTCCAGAAATTGGAGAGATAGCAACCAATGTTGGCATACCAGATTTCCAGAACCTCTCCTTGAAGGAATTGGAAGAAGTCAACACACAGATACATGTTGCTAGCTAGGCTATTTTCAAGAAGGACACAAAGAGTTCACCAGTCAGTGGACAAATGGATGACTCTAGTGAAGAAACAATGGATGATGACTCTCTTGAAGCAGCTGTGATACAGACGATGTGTCCCAGATACAGGCTAAGTTACAAATAGTTGAGAGGGTTGCCAGTTGATGGGAAACAACACTATAGAGATGTGTAGAAAGACCAAAAGCCAGCCAACACTTATAGCAGAAGGCCATATCTGACTGGCCCTACATAGCATTCATCTTTGGTTGGCACACCAGATACCAGGATGCAATCAAAGGGTAAAAGGCCTTTGTATGAAGCTAGGCCACTCAATTATTACAAGGTAGACAACCAGCCTGGAAGGAAACATGGATTTGGTGCAAGGCATGGGACCAGAACTAATGATTGGCCCCCAAGGACTGCTTCGAAGATTGGAACAGCAAATCCAGCAGATAGAGCAGTGGGCTTATGGGTCCTAGGAGTTCTAGATTGGTTTGTCATGAAGAACAAACCTAAAGAAATGCCTACCTAAAGAAAAATCAAGGAAGAATGATCAAGCCTCCCTTGGTGGCTCCAAATAACTGGGTGTTACTCAAAAACCCAAAGACAAAGGAACCAGGGTTCCTGTGATCTCTAGGTCCCAAAGGAGGAAGATCTAGAGAAGATACACTTAGTATCAACGGGATCTGAAAGAAAGTGGAGAAAGTACTTCCCTGGCACAATCAAAAGGCTAGACAGAAGAAGGAGCAGGTTCGAAGCTTGGTCTCAAGATTAAAAAGAGTGCTAGCAGAGAATAGTTGGCTAAAGTTCATGTTGAACTAAGAGCCAAGGAGAAAGCTAGTCTAGTAGGCCTTGAGAAAGGCCTTAATGGAGAGTGATGATGAGATAGATGAAGAAGTTGAAATAGGCTAAGAGAAGACATTGGCTGAATATGGAATGTTCGAGGCCTTCATGGCTGAACAGACCTTCCTGGTTGACAAGCCAACGGAGGTAAACCACCAACAAACTGCTTCAAAGGAACCTACTAGCATAGAGGTATCAGAATGCAGCATGAAGGATGCTTTTGAAATAGTAGAACATGCCAATATGGAAGGGGAACAAATACAACTAGTAGTACAGTTTGGCTCATTCCCTCCAATGCCAATTGTGGGGGAGTGGTTTGGAAATACTCTTCGGATCCAATAGGGCATGCGAGATCCACAGCTAGTCACCTGAAAAGGAATGAACACTCCGGTCAGGGGTGCCGGAATTAGCACTCTGACGGATAAGTCAGTGTATACTCTCTTGGTTGCTTGTAATTTAAGTTAAGCTTGCTTTTTCTCATGTACCTCTTTTTGGATGATGTTCTTCTATTTATGTCTTTTTCTTTCTTGGGCTTCAGGGCTGGGCCCACTTTCGATTTGTCGTATAACCATTTACTCGGCTCCTTTTGTTGCAAACCGCTCTCTACTCAGTCCTTTACTCAACTGGTTATTTAGCCGAATAGGGTACTTGCTGGATTTGTATATATAAGATGGGGCCGAGTGTGATATATAAATTTTAACTCTCCTGGACCAACTATTCGGCCTTTTTACGTGTCCCAATATTCGGCCCCCACAATTGCCCCCCAAACACTCTACTAACGACAGTTAACTGGTGTGTTTGGTTTCGAACTCGACAAGTCAGAGCCGAAGTTCGGCGGCTAACCTCATTCCAATGCGGATGTCAGAGAACACGCCTTTCGGTCGTCATTTCAACTTCCCGCCCCTTCGCATGCTTCCATTTATTGTGATTTAAAATTTTTTCGTCTTTTCAAATACATACACATTTTTGGATGCTTGAAGTTTTTGGACTGCCTTCCAACTCACCTCTGCAACTCCTTTCTATCCTTCATTGTTCTCTTCGTCTCTTGTAAGCTCTCTTCCTCTTTGCTTTGAATCCCTTTTCTGGTTTATTTTTAGTTTAGCATACTCCTATAGGCTGACGAAAATGGCAAAGCACTTGAAAGATCTCCTCTTTGCGGATCAAATCTCTAGCTTTCGATGCCATTTTTCTATTCCTGATGACGTCCGTCTGTCACAATCGTCTTCCCTCTCTTGTCAATTGCAGAGGGCAGAGTCCGTTTCCCCCTTTACCCATTCCTTAGGGCTGTCCTTCGCCATTGGGGTCTAATCCCTTCCCAACCCAATGTCAACTTTTTTAGAATCGTTATGGGGATTATAGAGTTAAATCGTCGCCTTAGGATTAACCTCGGCATACTTGCTATTTGGTATTGTTATGCCCTCGCCAAGTCTTCTGGCCGGCATGGACGCTACTTCCTTAGGGCCAAGGACACTGACCATCAATTAGTGACTATGCTTTCCAGCTCTGGGAAGTAAGTCGATGATGTCATGGTCATTGTCCGAGGTAACTGGGAATTCGGCGAAGGTGAGGACCGCCTAGATCCTATTCCTAGACGGAGGGGTGAATTAGGTGGCCGTATAGCTCCTTGTGTTTATTTTTCTTATATTTACAAGGCTTTATTTTTGGCAGTCTCGTAGTTTTGCTTGTGTAGGAAACGATTTGAAGAGAGTTTTGACTTCAACCAACGATGCCATTCTTACGGGGATCAGAGTCGTGCTCAAATACTTCGGCCATCCAAGCCTTCAGAAACAAGGGAGGGCGGCCTATGTTCTTCTTTGATACGATCCGACGTATACGATGTTTTCGGCGGCAGAAAACATCCCAATTCCGAGGGGTGAAGAGTTTCTTGCGGCTCTTGTATTGACCAACTTCAAAAACTTGCACCAAGTTGGTTTCAACGGATCCGACTTGGAGAGGGCGGAAGTAGCTGAGGTCGTTGAAGAGTCAGACTAGTCCGAAGCCGAAATAAATGAGGCTTTGAAGCTGGCCTTTGAGGAAGCCGACCTCAATTCAGCCAATCCTCCGTCAACTTCGGGCCGAGCGAACCTTCCCTTCGGCGACATATTTACTGGTTTAGAAGGCCTTCCCCGCTCGTACCATGAAGATATGGTCGGGTTGTCACTCACTCAACTCGCCAAAAAGAAAAACGCGAAAAGGATGGCCGCGCGGCGGAGAGTAGAGGCCATTCGATCTGAAGTGCCATCCGAAGTGCCATCCGTCGCCGATGTTGAGCCCTCCCTGCCTACTGTCGTAGAGGAGATGGCTCAAACCTGAATTGTCGAGTTGGAACCGGTCGTACATGCGAATTAGGAGACTGAGCGAAAGACAGAGAAACGTCCTGCCGAGGTCGAGGCCGGCTCTGAAGAAAATTCGGCTGACAAACGGCCACGCTTAAAGGAGTCGGATGTGGTTGTGCTCTTCGTCGTTCAACAGAAGATAAAAAATATGTCGATCTCCTCTGATGCATCGGCCATCAAAGACCCAGTCGTGGCGTTGAGCATGGCTTCGTCGGTCTCATTGCCGGCTGATAAGGCGGCTTTCCGTGCAGAGCCTGATCTGTTGGCAATAGCATTGGCCGCTCAATAGGCTCTTCTGGTATATAACTTGATCTTGTCTTTTCTTTTTATGCATACGTTGTTTTGGTTTTAATTTCCTGTTTTGCAGACGGTTGGAAGGATAGCCAAGTTAGGCCGTCGCCAGCATGATGCCATTCAACGAATTGGCCGTTTACAATCGGAAGTTGAGGGCTAGAGGAGCAGGGATGAGTTCGAAGCGGCGAGGGCGAAGATGGAAGGTGCAAGGGCCGTGGCCGAGATGGAAAGGGCGAGAAATTCAGACCAACTCAGATTGGCCGCCGAGGAGAGGGCAAACGCGAGCGAAAATGCACTCAAGTTAGCCCAAGAGGCGATTGCCAAATTGGAGGTTGACTTGGAAGAGTCGAAGAAGGTGAAGGAAGTAGCCGATTCTGAGGCTTCCAAGGCGTACGAGGCTAGGCAAAGCGCTACCCTCGCAAATTATGTGGAAGAAGTCCCCAAATTTGAGAATCGGGGATTCAAACACGGCTAGCTCAAAGCCCTTGCTGCTGTTAATGTGACATTGGCTATGCCGATTCCATATGAGCAAGTGGATAGTGAGCCGCTGGAGTCTGACTCCGATGATTGATTAGGGCGACAGTTTAGTTATTTTTGTTTAAGGATTTTGAATGTATTGTTGCAACTTTTCGTGTAGTAGTTTTTATGTGTACAATGGCTACAGTTTTTAAGCTTTTTGCTAGGCATTTCCATTCAAACTTGTAGCTTTTTGTTTAGTTGTTTTCACATGTAAAATGGCTACAGTCTGTGCCTAATTTACTAATGAAAATTTCTTTTGTACTTTGCTATTATTTGTGCTTAATTTTGCTATTGATGAATTGTATTGCTTTTTGCTACTTTGGATAAAACATTCGTGTATACTTGCCATCTAAATAACTAGGCAATTTAGTAATTTATCCTCATCGAATAGCCGATTAGATTAATAAACAGGCCTTTGCCTCAGCCAATGTATGAACTCAGAGAGCCGAATATCATTAGTTCGTGGAGTGGCTGCGGCACACGTCGATCGGCATCGTGCCTAGGTATAGTAATTTACCTTCGTCGAATAGCCGATCAGATTAATAAATCTACCATTGCCTTAGCCAATGTATGAGAGTCGAATATCATTAATTCATGGAGTGGCTGCGGCACATGTCGATCGGCATCGTGCCTAGGTATAGTAATTTACCTTCATCGAATAGCCGATCAGATTAATAAATTTGCCCTTGCCCCAACCAATGAATGAACTCTGAGAGCTGAATATCATTAGTTCGTGGAGTGGCTGCGGCACACGTCGATCGGCATCGTGCCTAGGTATAGTAATTTACCTTCATCGAATAGCCGATCAGATTGATAAATCTGTCCTTGCCCCAGCCAATTTATGAACTTCAAAAGCCGAATATCATTAGTTCGTGGAGTGGCTGTGGCACACGTTGATCGGCATCGTGCCTAGGTATAGTAATTTACCTTCGTCGAATAGCCAATCAGATTAATAAATATGCTCTTGCCCCAGCCAATGTATGAACTCCGAAAGGCAAATATCATTAGTTCGTGGAGTGGCTGCAGCACACGTCGATCGGCATCGTGCCTAGGTATAGTAATTTACCTTCGTCGAATAGCCGATCAGATTAATAAATCTGCCCTTGCCCCAACCAATGTATGAACTTCGAAAGCCGAATATCATTTGTTCGTGGAGTGGCTGTGGCACACGTCGATCGACATTGGGCTTTTGGAGTTTAGCATTAATGAAATCACTTTGGGGGCGCTGTACGCATTAGGAATAAATGGGGCGGGGGGGCGGTTTTCGCGCTCATAATTCCACTTATCGTGTTCAGACTTAATTTGAACTAGTTTGCTGCGGAAAGGTTAGATAAGTGCGAATGTCAAATAGACTATTCTTCAACAATAGAGGAGAAGGACGGACATTGGCTGAACTTGACACTGAAATAAATTGTAGCAGCGAGCCCACACGCATGGGAAGTAGGATGTCCAGGGAACAGGAAAAACGTTAGCCTCCAAGTCGTCGAAGTAGATCACCCCGAAGAGAAAAACAGCAACGGGGCAGCTCTTCTCGACTGCGACCGGGAAATGAGTCGGATGCGACGCCGCGACCATTGAGTTTTGCAATTTTTGTAGGGAATAAACTGATGACGGAAGCGGACTCTGTTGTTCGCGACTCAGGTGTAGCATTCGAGTTTGCTCGATAGATTTTTCCATCGGAAGTCCAGTGGTCGATGGTTGGTTGACAGGATTTCGAAGTGTTTCGAGAGGGCATCCATGGAGCAGTGAAGGGGTTGTATACCGCCTATGAAGTCGGCATGCGTCTGTGCGCCACACAGCGGGAGATAAATAAAAAGGATGAATGAATTCGAAACTTGGAGGCTCGTGCGGAGAAAGTCGAGCGTGAGCTAAGAAATGCCCAAACTGCCGTGCTGCGTGCAGCTGGACAATCTCACCAGGTCGTGGAGGAAAGAGTGACTCAACGGCTGATAAGCCATGCGATTGCCAATTGAGATACGACAAGCATGTTTGTAGTAGAGAATGCAAAGTCCATAGGTTATGAAAAAGGCTTCCATGATGGTCAGAAAGTCGGGATAGAGAAGACCAAGGAGAAACTCGTAGAGGAGGTATGTTGATGCAAGAATCGAGGCTTTAGGCATGGGTGGATTAAGGCTCTCTAAGCCGCAGAGGCTCTCCAAGAAGAAGGAGTTGAATCGGCGTCCCCATTATACCAACGTCATCACTTTCCTTTCGGCGCTTTTGAAATTGAGAAGAGCGATGACGAGGGTGACGTCGAATAGAATTTGAACATATTGTAAATGCTCCAACATAGATTGGGCGTCAGCTATGTATTTATTGGTTTATGTAGTAAAGTACTCTATTTTAAATGTTTGTGTGTTTCAACTTGTTTACACGGTTTTTGCCGCCTCAACGTAATGAAGCATTTCATTTTGAATGTTTGTATGCTTTAATTTATGTTTGCACGGTTTTCTACCGGCTCGACCTAATGAAGCATTTCATTTTGAATGTTTGTATGCTTTATTTATGTTTGCACGGTTTTCTGCCGGTTCGACCTAATGAAGCATTTCATTTTGAATGTTTGTATGCTTTAATTTAAGTTTGCACGGTTTTCTGCCGGCTAAACCTAATGAAGCATTTCATTTTCAATGTTTGAATGCTTTACTCGGCCAATCGTGATATTCATGAAGGGCGCTCCGAATCCGGAGTCTTATTCGGCTTAAACGTGACCTGCATGGATGGGGCTCCGAATTTCGAAGGCTTTTTACTTGCCAATCATGATAGCTACGAAGGGCGCTCCGAATCCGGAGTTTTATTTGGCCCAAATGTGGCCTGCACGGATGGGGCTCCTAATTCGGAGGCTTTTTACTTGGCAATCGTGATATCCACGAAGGGCGCTCCGACTACGGAGGCTTTTTCGGCCCAAACGTGACCTGCACGGACGGGGCTCCGAATTCGGAGGCTTTTTACTTGGCTAATCGTGATATCCATGAAGGGTGCTCCGAATCCGGAGGCTTTTTCAGCCCAAACGTGACCTGCACGGATGGGGCTTCAAATTCGGAGGCTTTTTACTTGGCCAATCGTGATATCCACGAAGGGCGCTCCAAATACGGAGGCTTTTTCGGCCTAAACGTGACCTGCACGGATGGGGCTCCAAATTCGGAGGCTTTTTACTTGGCCAATCGTGATTTCCACGAAGGGCGCTTCGAATCCGAAGGCTTTTTCGACCCAAACGTGACCTGCACGGATGGGGCTCCAAATTCGGAGGCTTTTTACTTCACCAATCGTGATATCGACGAAGGGCGCTTTGAATTCGGAGGCTTTTTTGGCCCAAACGTGACCTGCACGGATGGGGTTCCGAATTTGGAGGCTTTTTACTTGGCCAATCGTGATATCCACGAAGGGCGCTCCGAATACGAAGGTTTTTTTCAGAAGACTTTTGAACCGAGTTTTCACAGTGAGAAAGTACAAAACTTCGCATTGCAGAAGTGAAATCCGTACATGGTGAATCATTCGAAACAAATATCATGCCCCACAGGTCAGGATCAATGATAAAATTTACGTAAATGCGAGGAATTCCAAGGGCGTGGTAGACTTTTGCCAGACATGTTTGTGAGCTGATAAGCTCTCGTTCCTGCGATTGAGTCGATCTGGTAGGGGCCGTCCCAGTTAGTACCCAATTTTCCATCAGCCGACTTTCTGGCAGCTGGAAGCACTTTTTTCAGGACAAATTTGCCTGGTACGTAGCGGCGTAGCTGAATACGTTGGTTATATAACTTGGCAAGTTGCTGCTGGTATCGTGCCATGGATGCAAGGGCACGGTCTTTTCGTTCTTTAATCAAAATTAAATCCAAGGCCAGCATCATGTTGTTCCGGCCCATATCAAAAACTTTTGATTTCAAGGTCGGGAGTTCAATCTCCAAGGGGATGATTGCCTGCGTTCCGAAGCACAAAGCAAATGGCGTTTCCCCGGTGGAACGTCTCGGGGTAGTGCGATGTGCCCATAATACACGCGGCAATTCTTCGGCCCATCTGCCTTTAGCATTCTCCAGCCTCTTTTTGATGCCATCCAAAATGGCTTTGTTGGAGGTTTTCGCCTGGCCATTACTCTGTGGATATGCCGGGGTGGAGAAATAGGGCCGAATAACATATTTGTTGCACAGCTCTCGGTAGACACCGCAATCAAACTGGGTGCCGTTGTCTAATATAAGTGCTCTTGGAATGCCGAATCGTGTTATGATATTTTTCCATACAAAACGCTTCACGTCGGTATCTCGGATGTGTGTTAGTGCCTCCGCCTCTACCCATTTTGTGAAATAATCTGTCGTGACAATCAAAAATCACTTGTTACCTGGCGTACGAGGCAATGGTCCGACGATGTCGAGTCCCTATTGGGCGAACGACCAATGACTGGTTATTGAGCTTAACACCTCAGCAAATAGATGGGTTAAAGGAGAGAATTTTTGGCACTGTTCACATTTTTTTACGTAACATTTGGTATCGGCTCTCATTGTCGGCCAATAATACCCCTGCGTCACAGCTCGATGAGCCAAGGAGCGCCAGCTAGAATGGGCACCACAGCTTCCTTCATGTATTTCTGTCAGGAGTTCCTCGACTTTATCCGGATGAACGCATTCTAGGTATGGACCAGAAAAGGATTTTTTGTAAAGCTTTCCTTGCGGATCCAAGTAGTATCGCAGGGCTTTGTTTCGCAGCTTGTGCGCTTCTTTTTTGTCCGATGGAAGCTGTTTGGAAGATAAGAATACAGCAATGGAGTCCATCCAACTCGGTCTTGACTTTATGACGTTGACCTGGACTTCCTCCGAAGGGTCAATGCTCGGCTCCGGGATGAAACCAACTTTAATGGTCCGTTTAATCTCTGAGTTAATGGCGGAGGCTAGGCAGGCCAGGGCATCTGCATGTGTGTTCTGGTCATGGGTTATTTGGTTCAATTCATGGTGGTCAAATTTTGCCAGTAAGGAATTTGCTGTTTTCATATAAGCTGCCATACGGTCGTTTTTGGCCGCATACTCCCCCTTTAGCTGATTGATCACCAGTTTCGAATCACAAAATACAAGCCAACGCTGAGCACCCAATAGATGTGCATTCTGCAAGCCGATTAGCAGGGCTTCGTATTCGGCCTTATTGTTCGATGCTTCGAAGCCGAGTTTGACGGCCTGCTCAATTATTGCTCCGTTGGGAGACATGATCACTACCCTGCTCCACTGTCCCATTGGTTGGATGACCCGTCGCAATACAACTGTCAAATGTCCCCAACATAAATTCTTCAGTTTGGCTTGGGTTGAATGTGTTCAGACTTGAAGCCAATAAGACCCCCCGTGAATTTGGCCACAAAATCAACAAGCACTTGCCCCTTGATTGAGGTTCTAGGCAGAAATTGGATATTTTACTGGCTGAGTTCGAGAGCCCACTTCGAAACGTGCCCTGATGCTTCTGCACTGCGTAGTACTGACCGGAGGGGATAATCTGTTAGTACCCCGATGTTATGCCCTTGGAAGTAATGCATCAGTTTTCTTGCTACCATGACGAAGGCTAGGATGAGTTTTTGCAACAGAAGGTAACGTGTTTCGGCGTCAGCCATTGCCTTGCTCACATAATACACAGGTCGCTGCTTTTCAAGCTCTTTCTTTAACAGTACGGCGCTGACGGCCCGATTGGAGATGGCTAGATATAAAATGAGCGAGTCGCCTGCCAACGGTGTTGTCAATAGTGGAGCTGATCGGAGATAACTCTTCAGACCGTTGAAAGCGGCTTCGCACTCAGAGATCCATTCAAAAGCTTTACCCTGCCGTAGGGTATAAAAGAATTGTCGGTAGCGGTCCATTGAATGACTGATGAACCTGTTGAGTGCGGCAGCTATCCCCATCAACTTTTGAACCACCTTGACCGATTGGGGGGAGCCGAGTTCCAGGATTGCTGTGATTTGCCTTGGGTTTGCTTCGATTCCTTGGTGGTTGACGATGTAACCCAAGAATTTGCCAGAGCCGATCCCAAACGCGCATTTGGAAGCGTTCAGCTTTATCCCGTATTTGCGTAAAATGCTGAATGTCTCTTCCAAATCGGCTAGATGAGTTTGCTCTTCTTTGGACTTGACCACCATATCGTTGATGTACACTTCCATAGTGTGGCCGAGTTTCTCCTTGAATATGGCAGTGACTAGTCTTTGGTAAGTTGCCCCTGCATTCTTCAGCCCAAAAGGCATAACCTTGTGGCAATAGGTTCCTCTTGGAGTGAGGAATGCAGTTTTGTCTTGGTCCTCGGGATGCATGGCAATTTGATGGTAGCCTCTGTAGGCATCGAGGAAGCTCATACGCTGATGACGTGCCATAGCATCTACGAGTTGGTCTATTCTGGGGAAGGGAAAACAATCCTTGGGGCAAGCTTTTTTTAAGTCTATGAAATCAATGCAGACACGCCAAGCCCCCGTTTTCTTCTTCACAACCACAGTATTCGAGAGTCATGTAGGATAGGTCACTTCCCTGATTGCTCCGGCATCAAGCAACCGGTCAACCTCTTCAACAACAGCGGCAGTGTGCTGTGCGGCCGACCGCCAGCTTTTCTGTATAATCGGCTTACATTTGGGGTCAACATTTAAACGGTGCTGAGAGACTGATGGATCTATCCCCGGCATTTCGTACGGTGACCATGCAAATATGTCAAGGTTGCCGAGTAAGAAGGTAATTAGGTGCTGTCTGTCGACTTCATTCTGGGAGGCACCGACCATGAAGAACTTGTCAGGGTTCTCGGCAATTTCAACTCGATCCAGGGCTTCCGTGGCCTTTTCACTTGGGAGCCGTCAAATATCGTCGAGGCTCTCTCGATCCGGCACTTCAATAGAGTTTACTTCCAGTTCTCTCGTGGTCTTTGCGACAAGGAGATAACATGCTTGTGCCGATTTCTGGGAACCACGGATTTGTTCAATGCCTCGCTCAGTCAAGAAGCGGAGCAATTGATAATAGGTGCTTGGCACAGTCTGCATGGTGTGCAACCAAGTTCGTCCCATGATGAGATTATACGGTGAAGGCAGCTTGACAACCAAGAATTCCACATCCACTGTTCGCGAGCCCGTTCGAACTGGTAGTGTGATTTTGCCCGATGGATATTCTGGATTGGAGTTGAAGTCGAATAACGGATAAGGAGCTGGAATTAGGTCCGATTCGGTAACCCGAGTTTGATGAAGGTCTTGTAGTACATGACCCCCGAAGTGCTCCCCTGGTCAATGAGAACGCGCTCAATGGTGAATCAGTTTACACGTAGTTCAATGACCAATGGATCGATGTCGGGGAGCATTATGCTGAGCAAATCAGAATTGTCGAAAGTAATACTCGGAGCTTTATGTGGCCATTTTTCTGGTGCGATTTGCTTTTGGGGGTCGGGATGCGACTGAATCGTATGCATCGCGGATTCCATTAGCAGGCTGTATATCATGTGGATCACGTCGAGTGGAGGTGAATTCTATCGTAAGGCTATTGCTTTGGTTGAATTGCCTTTTCGGACGTACTGTTGTAGCCGACCATCTTGTACCAATTCCTCCAGATGATCCTTCAATGCATAGTAACTCTCGGTATCGTGGCCGTGGTCTTTGTGGTACTCGCACTGCCTATCCCGTCTTCTCGTATCGGGAGGTCCCACCATTTTGGATGGCCATTTGAAGAATGGAAGGTGTTAGACTTTAGCCATAACTGCGTTGATTGGCTCTGACAACTCCGTATATTTCTTGTTCGCGCGCCTTGTGCGCTTGCTATCTACTTGAAGTTGTTCACTAGCTCGGTGGGAACATTGGTCGTTGGATCGGCGTGACTACGGTCTCTTGTCTCGTTTAGCTCGTTGTCATGGTTCGGGGTTCTGAGGTGGTACAGAATTTACCGGTTGAACAATTTCAGAAGGGGCCGTCTGATTGGCCTTGTTCCTGGCTTTAACCCGCAAGGCGTCATCTTCCACTTTGCAATATTCCTCGACTTTCTTCATCAACGACCAGATTGTTTTGGGGGGCCTTCTAGTCAAGGAACTGCGGAGAGCGCTATCGGGATGCAACCCCATTTTAAAGGCTGTGATGGCCATAGAGTCGTTGTAGGCATCGTCGACAAGGTTAAAGCATTCCCAATGGCGCGCCGAATATGCTTGTAAGGTTTCTCCTGGCTAGATCTGCATTGCCCAGGGAAAGTCGGCTTGCTTTGGCTGGACCTCGTTGGTGATGAATCTTGCCCTGAAGGGTTTCTATAATTGATGGAAACTCTTAATCGACGCTGGCTCCAGCTTATAATACCATCTGACGGCCAATGGTCCCAAATTGCTTGGAAATATTCTGCACATGAGAGCCTCATCATCTGCATGTAGCATCATGGTTTGCTTATAATGACGTATATGATCAGTGGGGTCTGATTTCCCGTCGTACAGGGTGAACGATGGGGCCTTGAACTTCTTGGGTAGCACTGCCCTTGCAATCCGTCGCACAAAGGGATCGTGTTGGTCTTCTTCGTTTGAACCATTTCGTCTTCGCTTATGCCTTACACGTGGACTCTCTTCAGAGGAACTGGTAGTTTCGAGTCGTCCTTTCTTTTTGGGTTCTGGGGATAATGAGTCAGAGTCGCTATCACTATCTTGTCTCCTAACTCGAGGTCTTCGGCCATCCATTCTCAGAGGTCATCTCGGATCTTGGCGTGTAACTTGTTTAGACTTTGCCACTTCCAAGGCCAAATCCTGATGGAGGCGCTCGTTCTCAGCAATCATGTTTTCTAACCTCTGTTCGTTTTGCTTCGCCTGTTCTATGATCGCTTGCATTGTCTCATGTGCTGAAGTTGAGGGTCAGGTCTGGGCAACAGAGTCGAAGTTCAAGGCGCGTCTCGCGTTGATGTTCTCCGGTCCCAGTATGTTCGTTGGAGTGAGGTCATCTCTCTAGGTGGCTTTGTCAGCGACTATCGAAGGATCTTCCGTTACGCCTGCCATGGATGTAGTTGAGTACTCCCACAGACGGTGCCAATTGTGGGGGAGTGGTTTGGAAATACTCTTCAAATCCAATAGGGCGCGCGAGATCCACAGCTAGTCACCTGAAAAGGAATGAACACTTCGGTCGGGGGTGCTGGAATTAGTACTCTGACGGATAAGTCAGTGTATACTCTCTTGGTTGCTCGTAATTTAATTTAAGCTTGCTTTTTCTCACGTACGTCTTTTTGGATGATGTTCTTCTATTTATATCTTTTTCTTTCTTGGGCTTCAAGGCTGGGCCCACCTTCGATTCGTTGTATAATCATTTACTCGGCTCTTTTTGTTGTAAACCGCTTTCCACTCGACCCCTTACTCAATTGGTCTTTTAGCCAAATAGGGTACTTGCTGGATTTGCATATATAAGATGGGGCCGAGTGTGATATACAAATTTCGACTCTCTTGGACCAACTATTCGGCCTTTTTACGTGTCCCAATATTCGGCCCCCACACCAATCAATATGGTTTATATGTTGCCTCAGGAATTCCGAGTTGAGGAGGAGAACCAAGAAAGTCAGGAAGATGACCCCATTCCAGTTTCCAGTGAGGATTCACAAACCAGCATGATTCAAGATGAATATGAGATAGCAAAACCTATGGAAACTGATGAGGAAAGTGAGGAGGTGAGTATTAACCTCTCATACCCTTTTGAGTACCCTACAGTTTCCATGAACCAGCATGTTAAGCCCCTATACATCAAGGCTTACTTCGATGGGGTACAAATGAACAGAGTGCTGGTAGATAATAGGGTAGTAGTAAACCTGCTCCAAAAATCTTCTTTGAAGAAATTGGGGAAAAGAAATCCCAGGTTGATCCCAATAAGTACAACCATCACTGGTTTTGTTGAGAATAAGCAGATGGCTCAAGGCATCTTGTCCATTAACCTGAGTGTGGGAACCAGAGACTGCATGACAACATTTTTTTGTTATAGACAACAATACTAAGTATACTTCTTTGCTGGGCAGGGATTGGATCCACACAAACAAATGTGTGCCTTCCTCTCTACATTAGAAGATCATGATAGCACTGTACAATGGGGAAATAGAGGAGATCAATGCAGATCCACAACCTTTTATTGCTTGTATAGATTTTGCAGAGGCCAAGCTATACACTGAAGGGGTGGTACCACTCAGTGTGCTGAGGAAATCTGATATAACAACCGAAGTGACGGCTAATGAGGAAGTGGCATACCTAAAGCATCTAATACAAGAGAGTGCTGATGAAGAGTTTGTCACCAAAGATAACAATGATGCCTGGTTATAGGCAAAAAGTTCAAGACTAAGAAGCCAGACCATTGGCTTTAATGAAATTTTCTGCATTGGACATAGAATCAATAGTCCAAAAGGTGCAAGAAAATGAGAGAGAAACCATGATGATTGGCTGCAGTCAGGGGCAACAAAGGATCAGACCTTTGGCTCTTAGTAAATATTGTGCATTGGACATTGAAACAAAAGTCCAAGAAATATAAGAAGAATAAGCCTTATGGACAGATTTTGTCTATGAGGAAGAAAGCAAGGATGTTGAACCAGAAAGGGTAGAGGTAGAACCAGATGAAAAAGTTGCTTCGAATGGAGAAGGAGTCAAAGGGGAAGCAGTAGTAAGTGCCGAAGTGCAAGATCCCTTGGAAGAAGTCACTCTAGGGAAAGGTTCAACACAACAACCCATCTATATTAGTGTTTGGTTAGATCCTAATGACAAGAACTAGTTGGTTATCCTGAAGCAATATAAGGATTGTTTTGCTTGGTCTTACAATGAATTGCTTGGTTTAGATAGGTCATTGTGGAACATAGGCTCCCAATGAAGCCTAATTTCAAGCCACACAAGCAGAAACCAAGGCAGATGAGCCCTGAAGTGGTTCAAAAGGTGAAAGAGGAGATTCTTAGGCTCTTTAAAGCAGGTTGCATCAGAACAGCCAGGTATGTTGAATGGTTGTCCAATATTGTGCCTGTGGTCATGAAGAATGGCAAGATCATGGTTGTCCAATATTGTGCCTGTGGCCTCCCATACAAAGCCTCAAAAGGTGCCATCCCGATACTGGAGTGATAACTATTATTATAAGCAAACTCCACCAATGGCAAGTGTTCTTCCCAACTACCACCAAGATCGAGTACACCAGCTCTCAACATATCCTCTAAGATCTGATTTAATTGCTTAGTTTTTCCATTCGTCTGAGGATGATAAGCCGTGCTCAGATCTAACCTAGCACCCAAAGCATGCTGAAAGCTCTCCCAAAACTCTGCCACAAACAACGGATCATGACTCGAAACTATAGAAACTGGTGCGCCATGAAGTCGCACCACCTCCCAAATATACAACTTAGCTAGTTTATTCGCAGTTTGGTGAACATTGATTGGAATAAAATGAGCAGACTTGGTAAGTTAATCCACTATCACCCAAATAGATTCATTGCCTCACTTAGACCATGGCAATCCATCCACGAAGTCCATTAAGATGTACTCCTATTTCCAAGTAGGAATCTCAAGAGGCTGCAAAAGTCTAAACGGTCGTTGGTGTTCTGCCTTAACCTGTTGGCACACATAACATCGAGAAACGTACTCTCCTACGTCCTTCTTCATACATTCTCACCAAAACGTCCTCTTCAGGTCATGACATATCTTAGCTCCACTAGGGTGAATGGTATATCAGGACCTATGGGCATTATCCATAATCTCTTTCCTCAATTCAACAATGTTAGGTACACACAACCTACCCCTGAATTACAATCCCCCATCTGAGTCCACAAACCAATTGGTAGGACAATCATCGATCAAATCCACTACAAGGTCACTGAGCTTGCTGACGAGAAACCTATCTAAATTTTGCATCTGTCAAACTTTACCCAGTAAAATCGGTTGCACGGTCAAACTACCAATGTATGCCCTCTTAACACTCTCTATTGGTTGAACATCATGCATCAAAATTAACTCCAAGGACTTCCATTCCTGAATCATCAAAGAAGCTATATTCCCATGTTGTCGACTAAGTGTATCTGCGACCACATTTCCTTTCCTCGGGTGGTAAAGGATCTCGAAATCATAACTACTGACGAATTCAACCCACCTCTGTTGCCTCATGTTCAACTCTTTTTGAGAAAAGAGATATGTGAGGCTCTTGTGCTCTGTGTATAACTCAAAGTGCTCTTTAAACAAGTAATGTTGCCACACTTTCAACGCAAAAACAACTGCTGCCAACTCTAAGTCATGAGTAGGGTATCGTCTCTCATGAGGTTTTAATTGTCGAGAAGCATAAGATACAACCTTCTGATGCTGCATCAACATAAATCCCAACCCAGTTCCACTCGCATCAGTAAACACTACTAACTTTTCCCCTTGTACTGGTATAGTTAACACCGGTGCTGTAGTTAACCATTGTTTTAACTCCTGAAAAGCTTTCTCACAATCATCTGTCCGTAAGAACTTTACATTCTTGCGGGTTAACTTGGGCATGGGTACTGCAATAGTGGAAAACTTCTCTATAAATCTCTTGTAATAGTCGGCTAGTCCTAAAAAACTTAATACCTCTGTAGGGTTCGTAGGTTGCTTCCATTCTTTGACCATAACAACTTTCTCAGGATTTACCTCTATCCCTTGATTGGATACAACATGACCCAAAAATCAAACTTTTTTCTCCCAAAAGTGACACTTACTGAACTTAGAGTATAACTGATGTTCCCTCAAAGTCTGTAACACGACTTTCAAGTGTTCTCTATGTTCCTCCTCATTCTTAGAATACACTAGGATATCATCTATGAAGATAATCACAAACTTATCTAGATACGGTTGAAAAATTCTATTAATCAAGTCCATGAAATAGGCAGAAGCATTTGTCAAACCAAAAGGCATTACAGAAAATTCATACAACCCATACCGAGTCCGAAAAGCAGTAAGCGGTATACTTTCCTCTGACACACCCATTTGATGGTAACCCGTTTTGAGATCAAATTGAGAGAAAATGGCTGCCCCCTTCAACTGATCAAACAAGTCATCAATTCTAGGTAGCGGATACTTGTTCTTGATAGTCACCTTGTTTAGTTCTCTATAATCTATGCACATACGGAGAGTGTCATCTTTCTTAGAGACAAAGATTGCGGGTGCTTCCCACGGGGAGTTACTTGAATGAATGAACCCTTTCTGAAGCATCTCTTCCAGCTGCTTCTTCATCTCCACAAGTTCTTTAGGCGCCATTCTATATGCCACCTTAGAAATTGGTGCAGTTCCCGGCACTAGGTCAATGCGGAATTCTACTACCCGCCGAGCTGAAGGTCCGGGTATCTCTTGAAATACATCCTCAAACTTACGCACCACATCTACCTCACTAATATCCTGCTTAGGGATTTCTACCGAGCATAGAAAACTTGTCATCACCGATTCTTCTCCCTCCTTAGAAGTGTGGGTAAGCCGTGGCATACTAAGAATATCTATATTTACAGTCCTTCCAGCATAATCCAGAGTCACAAAATGTTTTCGCAGCCAATCCATACCCAAAATAATTGTAAACCCCTCAAACCCTAAAACAATTAGGTCTGCATACAAGACTCTACCAGCAAAATCAATCTTAAAATCTTTACACATCTTCTAAAGAGTAACTACCCCTCCCAAAGGGGTCTCAACATGAATAGGTCTAGACAATGAGGTAGTTACAAGGTGTTCTCTTTCTACAAACTGCTTATATATGAAACAATGAGAGACACCAATATCAAAAAGTACTCTAATGGGTTCTTGAAAAAAGATTAAAGATATCTTCTAGCCATCACCTTCAAGTTAAACATTGTAACGCCCTAACTTCCGGGCCGTTAAATACATACATTAATGCAACACAAGTAGGATAGATAACCAAAACATCTTAATTTGCATATATAACCAGAGTTAATATCACAGATAATTTGTTTATGTTCCATTACAGGATTACCAAACATTGTCTAACCAAAAGTCAAAAGGAAAAAAAGATTACTAGTTTAAGTCTTCAAATGAACCACAACTCAAACACTTCATCTTATTTGCTTTCGAAATGACCTTCACCATTGTAAACTGCTTCATCACTTGGCATGACACGCCATGAGCTTGGAATGCCTAGTAAAAACACACACATCCCCATATCTTCTATCAACCAATCAACTATTCATAGAACAAATCGGGTAACATGACATACAATATTACAACAAGGTTCTATGAATTAGTAGTTAGACTAGACATCTAGAATCCCCCAAAGAGATCCTTCCACCCAACCGCAAGGATTGAACATCGGACTATTCAGAGCTCTCCTTTTTGCTACTTTGCAGACCTTACCACCTATGCTCACCTCCCGGTTATTTACTGGTCAATGACATTGATGGACCTCAAAAGGGACGGCCAAACAAGTGGGCTCGATTACACCTAAATCGTGCCTAGGGTTCGCTTACGCCCTGCACATACCATACCAAATTGTGCCTAGGGCTCGCTTACACCTTGCACATACCATACCAAAGCGCTTGCTTACACCCTGAAACCACTGCATAGAGTCTGAATACATCCGTGTCAACCTAGGGGCTTGCTTAGACCGCTTGCGCAAGACTTAACTCATTTGGTTTTAGTCCTATCATAATTTATGTCATTCATATGTATAAATTATTCCACAACACTAATGTGAACGTCACCCATTGCCAACCCCTTATCATTTCTCATTTATTAGATCTGTTACCAAGTAAGTTAGTCACATTCGGTAATTCGGTAATATAAAAGAGTATAAGACAAACATAAGAGAGGAAATTTAGCCCATAACAATCATACATAAGTATGGTAAGGCAAGCAAACAACATTAGGCATGCTTTGAAATACTTGGAGACAACTAACATAATAAAACACCTTTTCCAGCACTGTTTAGTTCTGAAAGGCTAATAAGAATGCTTTGGTAAAAATACTTTTAGGTCAAATTAGGGGCTGATATTGCGCAAAAATGATAATGAACCTGTCTAGTTTCAGTTTCAATTCTCAAAATTTGCACAGAACCTCCAAAAATTCGTTTACAAGCTATATTCTAGAACCTATCCAGATTTGTCACCCTTTGGGAAAACTAGCTTTCCTCTCAATCTACTCGATGAGTTTCCAAATAAATTCTATTGGAAAGAGGACTTAGAATTCTAAATTTTGATAGAAGAACCAACACAAGATGATTTTTCTGGAATTTTATAAAATTGCAAGAAGTGGACTGTTTTTCAGAGACGTAGGACCACATTTTTAAACACAATATCCAAGCCCTAAAATCACCCAAGGAGGGGTTAATAAAATTATCACAAGCTCTTAACACACCAAATATCCTACATTAAATTCAGATTTGAGAAATAAATAGATTTGATATTTCTTTTAAATTAGAGAAGTTGCAGTAGTGCATAATTTGACAAATTTGTAAGGCGAAGTCACTAAATTAAACCCACACTTTCATACACATCAAAAACCCATTTTACCATTAATATTCAACACAAGAGGGCATCTAGACAATAGGATGAGATGGGTGAAAGAATTGGACAAGAAATAGAAGGGGTGTGTTCTTACATTAACTCAAGAAAACAACTTTTCTTCCTTCTTCTTCTTCTTCACTTCCTTGTAGTTCACAATCTCCTCCTCTCATCCTCTCCTTGGTTGCTGAAAATATGTGTAGGGAGTGTGGAAAATGTCCTCAATTTATAGGCAAGGGATTTAGGTTGAAAAGACAATTGTATCCTTACTCAATTATTGTTCCTTAATGGCTAAGAAAATTATCTTAATGACTAAGGAAGACATAAATATCTAGATATTTTTTTATTTTGTTTTTCAACCAATTTTTCACCAAAATATTATTTATAATACCTATGTACATATTCAAATAAATAATAATATTCTATTCAAATAAATAATAAATGAAAGAACAACAAAAATAAAAATAGAAATAAAAATAAAATGTATGAATTAATTCATAAATTGGGAGGTAAATAAATAAAAACCAAGTTTTAGGGTATTTCGAATTATAAAGTGATGTTCCGTGATTTACTTATGATAATATACGGGAAAATTATCCTTTATTGGGCCACTTTGTAAAATTTTATGAAATTTGGGACTAAAATGCAATTAACCTAAGGCTTAGGGTTTCAAGTGTAATTAGCAAAATTTAAGGTCTCTACAAACATACAAAAAGAATTTGTTCATAAATACTTAAAATAAACTCAACCACCAACCTAAACCAGCTAACCCATGTTTTCACAATCCGAGGATCACCTAAACTCTCACAAGTTTAGGGTAACCTAGAGCTTTGATACCAAACTGCCACGTCCCAAAATTTGGACAATTAAATATTAAATTAGGACTAAACCCCAATCAATATTCCATCATTCAAATCCTAGGGGTGAAACAAAAAAAAAAAAAAAAAAAACTAAACACCAACCAAACCATCCACCATAATTTCATAACTAACCAATACCTCCAACATTAAAGTAACAATAAATAGTCAAAATAATTTAAATAATGTACGGTTATAAACCATGCCAAATTATCCCAATACTAAAGTTATAAAAAAAATAATAAATACATAAACTACTAACAACCCTAAGCTCAAGAAAAACCAAAAGAAGTCCAAATAACAAGTCCAACAACTATAGTAATTCCACGTTACCACCGTCGCCCCAACTAATCCTGCAAAGAAAGCTCGACTGCGCTCAAACAGAACGTACCCAAGTTGCCAAGAGACAAAACGGGTCAGTATACAGGTATACTGGTATGAGTACAAGATTTAACCCCCACGTGTCCACCAGAAACAAACAAAAATACATTTAATTCTTGTTACGGGACAAGATAAGTAGTTCCAATCGCACCGAGATGAATGAGTAGTTTCCTGAGATACGATGGCATTTAGTTTCTTGTCCATACACAACGAAATATAAATTGATTATAAAATAAACAAAATAAAAATAAAAATATGGTGGGTTAGCCCTGCATAAAAAAAATTAGTAAGACCCACCATCCTGCTAAAAAAATAAAGTTAGTATAATTTAATCATAAGTAACTTGTTAAAGAAGTATAAAAAAAATGTACCGTTTCATGCTTAAATAATTCGAATTGACTAAAACTCAAAGAACAAAAGTTGTACAGAATCAAATTTCCTAAAAGACTGCGTGAATGAATTTAGTAGAAACTGAGCAGGTTGAGAGAAAAACTTAATAGAATATCCTAATCAAATTTCGATCGAAAAATTTGGAACTGAAAACGAAAAGAAACTGCTATAAGATGAATTTTTTCAGAAAAGTTCAAGACACAAAAAGTGTTCAGAATAATGTTTTACTATAGTTTGCGTGAAACCAATAAAAATGAGCTCGTTTTGTGAGTTAAAACAACATCTAAAGTTTGTATTGCCAAAATAAATTAAAACTACTATAATCAAGATCATCCGATTATAAGTTCTAATCGATCTTTTTAATAAAAAGTTAAAACACAAAAGTTGTCTAGAATCACATATACATTCCTCTTCTCAAATTTCACAATTTATCGAGGTTATTTACTATTTTTCAACATGTACAAATCAATACAATTCACACTATACCAATAAACTCGTAATTAAATTCTTTGTACCTTAACTCCACTACTTCGGCCTTCCATTTCCGGCCTACACATATATCCCAAACTTGCACGGGGATATCGTCCCGAGTTTGACTCACACTCCCCGGATGGTTAGCATATACGTACACATATAAATCAAAGCACTTGTCTACTCATGAGAACGAGGGAACAATATACATATAAAAAATATCTCACTCATGAGAACAACATAACAATGCCAAGCCTAAGGCATTTAAATAAATCTCATAATCCTCACTTTTCTTTTATACACTCTTTCTCACCATCACTCAAATAAAACAACAATCCATGGAGTCATTGTGGAGTATAAGAAATTTATCTATGGGTTCCTAATTAATTTTAATTTCATATAACTATGAGTGTGATTACAACCATAAAATAAATCCATATAAAAACCCTAAACCTAGCATACACAACTAATCAAAATAATTAAAATCAATCAATCAACTAAAAATCTTAAACCGTAACTAATCAAAATAATTAAAATCAATCAATCATTTAAAAATCCTAAACTTTATATACACAACTAATTCAAAATAATTAAAATCAATTAATAATCTAAAAATCCTAAACTTTACATACACAACTAATCAAAATAATTAAAATCAATTAATCATCTAAAAACTCCAAACTTTACATACATTACTAATCAAAATAATTAAAATCAATTAATCATCTAAAAACTCCAAACTTTACATACACTACTAATCAAAATAATTAAAATCAATCTATCATCTTTAGGTAAATACAAAATCAAACTAACATCAAATAAATAAAAATAACGAACTAAACATAAATTAAGGGAAGTAAATTTTGTACTCACAATATTTTTTTAAAAATAAAAAATTCACTTAAAAAATTAATAAAACCACCAAAATAAAACCATAACCCCTTTTTTTCCTTCCTTTTCCTCTATCGGCCGTCTCTCTTTTCCCTCTGTTTCTTTGATTTGTCACAGTGCACCCTTTCTTTCTTTTGTTTGATTAATCTCTCTCTCTCTCTCGGCTGCTCTTCTTCTAAGAAAACTTCACATCCCTTTTATGATTATATATAACCTAGGTTTAAATAACCTAAAAACATTATATAATAAATAACACATTAACATTATATTTTATTATATAAATACAATATAAATACAACTTATATAAATATATTATATATGATCAATACATATATAGATATAACACCTTTTATATACATATATAAAATATATATAAATATTCAAATTAATTATATATAATTAAATAACACATTAAATTAATTAAATAACACATTAAATAACCCATTAAATTAATTAAATAATACATTAAATTAATTAAATACCACATTAAATTCTCATGTAACCACGTAATTAATAAAGACAAAAATAAAATAAAGCAATGATACTAAATAATGACTTACGAAAAATTAGGGTCGCTACACCATGATATCATACCGAAATTGGAGGAAGTTAAAAGCAAAATTCCAAAAATATAGAGCACTAGGTATTAGAAAAAGATCTTCAGGAATAGTGAACCTGGACAGTTGAAGGGTATCTAGGAGACAATGTTCTTGGAGATCTAATATCCTGGCAGGAACAACTCAATCGTACCATTCCTTCCATTCTGGCTTCAAGGTGGGCCAGCAGCGATGGGGTCGATTTATCTTCCAGCTCCCCCTATAGCGACCCTGATTTCTTCGTAAGTCTTTATTTATTTATTATTACTTGATTTTGTTTTTGGCTCTGTTAATTGCGTAGTTATGTAAGTAATTAATGTGGTATTTAATTAATTTAATGTGTTAGTTAATTAAATATAATTAATCTAAATATTTACATTTATATATTCTTATATATATATATATATATTAAAAAAGAAATTATTGATATAAATTTTATATAAGATATTTATATTTATATATGTGATTTTATTTGTATAACATAATATAATATAAGTAGTCAACTAGGTTTAGAAATTAATAGGAAAACAAAGAAAGAAAAGAGAAACAGAGAGCAAGTCGTGAGAGAGGGAGAGCAGCCGAGTGTGCGTGTGTGTGTGTGTGTGAGAGAGAGAGAGAGAGAGAGTAATCAAAGAAAAAGAGAGGTCCTGTGGCTTCGTGTGTGAAAGAGAAAGGAGAGGAAGAAAAGAGTTAGGGTTCTGTTTTGGTGGCTTCATTAATCTTTCAAATAATTTTTTGATCTTCAAAAATATTGTGAGTACAAAACCCATTTCCCTTGATTTATATTTAATTTGTTGTTTTTATTTATTTATTTTTATTTATTTGATGTTGAATTGATTTTATATTTGCATGTAGATGATTGATTGATTTTAATTATTTTGTTTAGTTGTATATAGAAGGTTTAGGGTTTTTAGTTGATTGATTGATTTTAATTATTTTGATTAGTTGTGTATGCCGAGTTTAGGATTTTTATATGGATTTATTTTATGGTTGTAATCACACTCATGGTTATATGAAATTTAAATTAATTAGGAACTCATAGATAAATTTCTTATACTCCATCATGATTCCATGGATTGTTGTTTTATTTGAGTATTGGTGAGAAAGTGTGTATAAAAAAAAGTGAGGATTATGAGATTTATTTGAATGCCTTAAGTTTGACATTATTATGTTTGTTCTCATGAGTGGATGAGAGATTGTGTATATATATATATATTGTTGCCTCGTTCTCATGAGTAGACGAGTGTTTTAATTTATGTGCGTACGTATATGCTAACCATCTGGGGAGTGTGAGTCAAACTCAGGATGATATCCCCGTGCAAGTTTGGCTTTAGAGCAGTGTTAGGTATACGGGAGGCACATGGGATATATGTGTAGGCTGGAAGTGAATGGCCGAAGTGATGGAGTTAAGGTACAAAGAATTTAATTATGAGTTTATTGGTATAGTATGAATTGTATTGATTTGTATATCTTGAAAAATAGTAAACGACCTCGATAAATTATGAAATTTGAGTAGAGGCATGTATACATGATTCTAGACAACTTTTGTGTTTTAATTTTTTATTAAAAATATCGATTAGAACTTGTAATCAAATAATCTTGGTTATAATAGTTTTTATTCATTTTAGCAGGGCACACTTTAGAAGCTGTTTTAACCCACGAAACGAGCTCATTTCTCTTGGTTTTTTGTAAACTAAAGTAAAAAAATGATTCTGCACACTTTTTGTGTTTTGAACTTTTCTGAGAAAAATCATCTTAGGGCAGTTTCTGTTCGTTTTCAACTTCAGATTTTTCGGTTGAATTCCGTCTAGGTTTTTCTATCAATTTTTTCTCTCAACCTGTTCAGTTTCTACTAATTTTGTTTGTGCATTCTTTTAAGAAATTTAATTCTGTACAACTTTTGTTCTTTGAGTTTTGGTCAATTAGAATTATTTAAGCATGAAACGGTGCATTTTTATACTTCTTCAACAAGTTACTTATGATTAAATTATACTAACTTTATTTTGTTTTACAGGATGGTGGATCTTATTAACTTTTTATGCAAGGCTGACCTACCATATTTTTATTTTTATTTTGTTTATTTTATACTCAATTTATATTTCGTTGTGTACGGGTAAGAAACGAAATGCCACCGTATCTCGGGAAACTACCCATTTGTCTCGATGCGGATGAAACTACTTGTCTTGTCTCGTAACAAGAATTAAATGTATTTTTGTTTGTGTTTGGTAGACACGTGGGTGTCAAATCTTGTACTCATACTAGTATACTTGTATACTGAGCCGTTTTGTCTCTTGGCAACATGGATGCGTTCTGTTTGAGGGTAGACGAGCTTCTTCTGCAGGATTAGTTGGGGCTACGGTGATGATGTGGAATAACTATAGTTGTTGGACATATTATTTGGACTTCTTTTGTTTTCTTGTACTTAGGGTTGATATTAATTATGTATTTATTATTTTTATGATTTTAGTATTTGGATAATTTAACATTGTTTGTAATCTTACATTATTTAAGTTATTTTGATTATTTATTGTTACTTTAATGTCGGAGGTATTGGTTAGTTATGAAATTATGGTGGATGGTTTGGTTGGCGTTTTGTTAGTGTTTTTTTTATATTATTTTTATTATTTTTTATTATTTATTTTTATTTTTTATTTTTATCCCTTGTAATCTTTTGAGAATAGAAATTTACTTAAACCCTTTGGAGACGTGAACATTTAGATTTTGTTTCACCCTTAGGATTTGGATAATGGAATATTGATTTGGGTTTAGTCCTAATTTAATATTTAATTGTCCAAATTTGGGACGTGACACTCCCAGTCAAGGCCACCCTCGTAAAGAAGGCAGTGATCCTCTAAAAGCGGGTATAAAGCAGGAAGCTGAGCAGGGGCTTCCCTGAAAATGGGTCCAAGCACAAACTTCCCTTAAGCATGGTGACGAGGGATGAAGATGCGCCTATTGATAGCACACCGTTCATCGGCTTTGTATTTGTCACATTCTTCGTTAATAACTCTCCTTAAAGCTATAGACGGGCTCACACGCTCAACAACTGGTATTTTTGAGGAAGAAGAAGCCATTAGCAACGGGTTGAAAGAAAAAAGTGAGTAAAAGAGTGGGAAGTAATAGTAAGGAGTAATAGGAATGAAAGGGTTTGTTTTTTGGACAAGTAGGTTAAAAACGCAAAGAGAAGCGGCTTTAAACCTTTCTGTCCAAAAAGTTACCCAAATAGCCTAAATGGGTCAAATAGATCTGAAATAATTATTTGGTTATTTCGGGCTCATGTGGAATTAAAACTTTAATTTTAAAACACAAAGGGTCCCGAAAACACATCATAGAGAGTCTCTTTCAAGAGTAATTTTTGAGAGGGAAGCATATTTCAAATACTCAGCTTGGCTTTGAAAACCTGTAGTTGGCTTCGAAGCTAGTTTTCTCCCAAGGTCTTTCAAACTTATGCCTTAAACTCAAATATAGTTAAAGCTTGCTTTCTTCGAAGGTTTTGAAAGTGTACTCCCAAGCTATCTTTATATGGTAATGTCCTTTTAAAGAGTTTTTGAAGTACTTATCTTGCCTAATTTTTTGGATTCTAAGACAAGTAAGCACTATGAAACCAGCACTTGGTCAAGCAGTGTGAAAAATGTCAAAAACCAGAAAACTTACCTTTACATGAAAATACATTTTTGGGTTTTCTGTGAAAACAAACCCTTTTGAGGACAAGCATTGTTACTTTTAAGAGGGACTCCATACTTCGAAGCACTTAAAAGTGACTTCGAAGCAATATTGTTTAGTTCGAAGCTGTTATTTACACAGATTATGTAAACCACAAAATTGGAATGTGAAAACCCAAGACAAATGTTGTCACTCCTTTGAGAAATTCCATGATTCAAAGCATTTAAAACCATATTTCAAACCAAGATTGATTGCTTCGAAGCTGCTATTCATAAAGTATGTGAATGAAGTAAGGAGTAAGGCCACATCAATCATGCAATCAATCATGTAATTGGAATGTAAAACCAGATCATGCAAAATGAAATTTGGAGAACCCAGTCTTATTGATATATAAATATTTACATTGGGAGGGCCTATTTGGCTACAAATTCAATTTCATAATAATAAGGAATAGAGAGAGTAACAAGTTCATTGCATTTAGTCCAACAATGTTCTACAAACTTGTGTTTTTTCTTTATCCTATCTTCAGTTCTATCCAGACTAGGTTGCTGCAATTAATGTGTTCTTATTTGGTGGAAAAACTGCTTAGCCTTCACTTCAAACTCGGTCTCCTTCAACCTCTGCTTCATCTTGTCCATATCTGTATCATCCCAGTACATTGAGTCTTTGTTCTTGAAGGCATCATATTGTAGCTCAACTTTTTCGCGCCCCCTTTCGGAAGTTTGAAAGAAAGCCCTATAGTTTGGACTCCCGCGGTTCTGAATCTAATGTCACAAGTGTAATGTAAAATTGATAAATACCAAAGAGTCCAAATCCGAAAAATCTTTTGAAAAATCGATTTTTGAATAAAAAATGTCAAAATTGGACTACTTTGCCAGATATAAAGTTGCCACCTAAATATTTTATTTTGGAAAAATTTAAGAAACTCATGACTCGTGCCAAAGGCCACGTGTCCGTCATCACCAAGTTGCCTCGGCTTGGAAACTTAGGTACGAGAGGGAAATGTCATAAATTGAGCACCTCCGCTCGTTCGATCAAAGATCGGCCTCTACTAATCATGATATGATTTTTATCAACATTATATGCTCTTGTTCCGGTTTGTTAGGCTAGTATGACTATGTGATGCGCATATACAAGTATAGACTAGTTTGCTCGAATTGGAACAATTCAATTTCATGTTTGTTTTTCGAAAAAGATTTGAATTTTCCACTCAACAAAGTGGACTTAAAGTTTGTGAATTTTCCACTTGATAAAGTTGGCTTAAATGTACATTCATTGAATTATTCCAATTCAAGCAACAAACCTTCATCCACAGGCACTCAAACAGTTCAACAAGTAAGCATTTAGCCTTATGGAAACCATGCTAATCATGGCAATGACTAACACTCATACAAGTATGCTAAAGCACTAAAAACTCACCTAGTACTCCAAGCCAAAAAAGAAACTAGTTAGGAAAAATGCATGTTCCTAACTATGCCAAATGTCTATGCAACACATGCAATAATGCAACTACTAGGCTCGGCTACTAATATGTTATGTGGATCAATTTAAATAACATGTGGTCTAAGCACGTATTCGAAAAAGTATTTGAAATGACAATGCAGTTAGAATGATGAACTGAGCCTCGGTTCATGCAATACAAGATGAATGGATGCAAGCATAAGATATGCTAATTGAAACATGTTATTAAACTAACCATCGTAAACAGTTAAATAAAAGGGAGAAAAGTGTGTGGTTGGAAGACATACACATTATTACTTTACGCTCTCACGAAGGAGAGTTCAAATGAATAAAGCCAACTAGCTAACTAAGCTAAGCTAATTAAGCAAAGTATTACAAATCGAATAAATAACTAAACTAATTAACTAATTATTACAACACTTGAATAAACTAACTAGGAATTACAATACAATTGCAATTAAACTAAGCAATTTAACTACTCCACCTCGGGAAATGAGGGATGTGCATGCGCGCGCTCGGATTCCACCCAAAAAGACCAACGTTTTGTTCCTGAATACCTCTGTGTGCACAATTGAACATTTCCAGGACAATTTTGCTCCACCTTACCAACACTCTGCTGAGACTTGCATCAGTGATCAGTCGGCCACTGGTAAAGATTGCCGGCCATGGATGGTGGTCTGCCAGCCACCTGCTGGCCATGAAAAGTGGCCTGCCGACCACTGATGCACTGGTTCACCCTGTTGCAACAGAGGACAAACAGAGTATATACAGGGTATTTCAAGGGTTGACTACACAACTCACCCTTCCTTTTCATGAACAAATTGAAGGAATGGTGAACTTAAGCCACAAACCACCAACTCAAGCAATTTCATTGCATGATGGCTTATGACTCAAGATGTGCAATTTCAATAAATGCAAAACAAGACACAAACTTTCTCCCTTTCATGAATGATCAAGGAAAGAAGTTGACCTTGGAGACTTGAATCATTTCATCACTAACAAGTATGAAATGGTTCAAGCTTCTATGTGTTCAATTAACGTCTGATTGAACACAACTAAATTATTATCTTGCTCACTTTTAGTCTCAAGTTTTAGTTACTCATTTTAATTTATCAACCATTCTTTAATCCAATTAAGTCCAAAGGGTGAATTAAAGTCCTATAATGGAAAGAGGGCTCAAAACACAATTTACTTTGGGTATGAAAAAAGCACCGTTCCGTTGGTAATGAACCCCCTAAGGGGTTAAACCATTAAGTATGAAACATCAATTTCACACTTAGGCAAGCAAGTGACTTAAGACCACTTTCAAAGCAGAATTAAAATCCAAGAAATGAGGGAGGTTGCAGAGATTATGCTTACTGAAATTAAGTGTGAAAAGCATTAAAACAATGCAATCAACTCAAATAAGTGGTGTCTAAAGGCCTAAAACACCAAACTTGTGAGGACTATTGCACTAGAAGCATGCAAAACAAAGCTCAAACACAACAAACATTTAAAAACTGTCTTAAAACAGGTATGAAACAGCCCTAAAACATGTTGGAATTGAGCTAAAAATAGCTAGATTAAAATGCTAAGACATGGCACCAACTAGTCTAGTAAGCAAGACACAAGGAGGGGAGGCTAACCCCTCCAATTTTAAACTTCAAAAGTGTTTTTAGCCACTGAAATAACTCTGAAATTTAGTGTTTACAAGCTCAAAAAAAGATAGTGAAAAGGTGGGAAACACAAGGGTAAAGGCCTCTAAAACAAAGTACAAAGAAGGGTGAACCACCCCTCAGCCTTTAATGGCCTGAAAACCCAAGTTTCAGCCCAAAAAAACAGTTGAAAAACACTTCAAAATCAGTAAGAAAAGATAGAAAAGAAGTAGTGTAAAGATGGTACAAAAGCAAGAGAAAGTATACCTCTTGAAGAGAAATGCTTCTTTGAGTTATAAACTACTAATTTCACACTCTTAAGTACTTCAAGAGCTCAAATTCAAGCTCTAATCATCTTAGCAAGAAGTCCTCTAGGTTTGGTTGGTGTGTTTGGGCATAAGCTATGCAAGTTGCAAAAGAGAGAGAGAACTGTAAAGAGAGAGGATTGTGGAGAGAAAGGATTTTTCCAAAAATATTTTCACTCTTAAATGTTTTCTAACCTTATAAACAAGAAGAAAGGTCTTCTATATATAGAAATATATGAGCTTTGGTCGAAAATATCTAAAAAGGGATAGCTGGAGAATTGTGGAAACAGCTAGAGAAAATATCTGGTTTTTACACTGATGGCCGGTAGGCTAGCAGTTGTGGCCGACAGGAAAAAAATGGTGGCTTGCCTTCCACAAATGGTGGCTGCCTGCCATGCCTCCAGGCACGACTTCAAATGGGAATATCTCCTTTATCCGGGCTCGATTTTAGGTTATTCTTGAGTCTAAATCGAAGCCTTGGAAGTCTACTTTCCAGTAGCGGGAGCCTCACATCTAAATTCTAAGTGTGCAAAAGGATAGGCTTGATTTAGTGAGGCTGCCCGATTTTCCCTTAACGGTTTCAAGCTCAACCACTTCCCCTACGAGTTTTCTTCCCTCCACTCTTATTTTCTTCAAATCCAAACCTCTAAATAAGATGTTTAAATGGATTTTTCAAAGAGTTCACCTCTCTTCTATTTATTTTCACTTTGTTTTTGCTCGATTTACCGAAAAGTGCAACTTTTAACGAAATGCGAGCCTCGGAACATCGTAGAAACTTTTTGATAAATATTTTGAAAGAGAGGGTTTTAAAGTCTAAAAAAAAGTTTTGGTCCAAAATGGGGTGTAAGGTTAGGATTTTGTTGAAGAAATTGCACATTTGTATAGCACAACTTTCATCATCGAGTGATCAATCAGTGGTGCCCAAATCTTAAAGGTGGTAAAAAATGGGGTGTCTACACATATTTTTCAAGAAGGTACTTTGCTTCATACTGAGTTTGAAATCGACTAGCAGCAATTTTATCTAGTGAGTCACTGGTGGCCAAAGAGCTTTTATACCAATGGACTAAGACATCATCCCCCAGAACATTGACAGGCAAATGGGAAAAGGCAGCAAGAAAGAGTTGAGCTTTATACTGCTGAAATGTAGTAGGAGAATTGGAGGTTGGTAGGAAGAGAAGTGCTGACCCTTGAAGAGAGTAAGTCTCAATTCCTCCATCTAGTGAGGATTTTGAGGGAGAGGATGTGCAATAGGGTCTATCCCAAGGGAAGGAGGGAATTGAGGCTCATTCACGTATGCAAGCCAGTCAGAAGAGCAGAGTTTTCCCTTCTTGGCTAAGAATGAGGGACCAAATCCCAATGCTTCGATTGGGTTAGGAGTCTTCTGTGCTACCCTTGTGGGCAAGGAGGAGGTATACCATGCTGAGAGCAAGTTGTCTTCCAGACAACGAAACCGATAACGATCTATGGGTACGCAGGGGTACATTACTAAGCTTCGAGAAGAAGGAAGCACTAAAAGGGAATCATCTAATTCAACAATTCGGTGATGAATTTGTTCCCTTATTTGAGGTTCAGTTAGCGTTGGCCATGCATCCCAGCCAATGTGTCTAGAGGAAGAAGAAGCAACTTTATCCCATATAGAAAGTTTTGGGGCATAGAAGGAGCTTCTAATATCTTTTTTTGCAAATTCTTGGTCCAAAGGGTTATAGTTGGTAGATTCTTGGTCCAGAGGTTGATATTGCAAAAGCTTCTATAACTTGTATAAATGGAGGCAGATAAGTGTGGCCAATAAATGTGAGAGAAAGCTTGATTGGCTATTGAAGATGTATCAGCCCTTTCGTCTACATAGAGAATGGAAGTGCAAAGCATAAGAATTTAATGAAATTCACTACTTCATTACTCAAAAAACGGTTACACTTCCAGAAGATGCAAAGTCCATGCATGTCTTAATACGTGGGCAAAGTGCATCGATCCACTAATATCACCAAGTAATGGGTATATTAGTGCGGGAGGTAATGTTGGCTGTATATTTTGTAAAAGCGAATCGCAGCTTGGGAGTTAAAACAAGTCTCCAAACAAAGACAGACACGTGCCAGTTTATATTGCTAATAATAGATCTGCGTAGCATTGGAACAATCGAGAAGTGCGAGATGACGTGGCCTAACGGTTACCACAATTCAAATTCAAATTCAAATTCAAGAGGGAAGCCTAACTGCAAAAGAGGCGTAGTAGAAGCTACCTAGGCAAGGCCATGACTAGAGATCGTGGAAGTGCATTTCGACGGTTGGAAGCCCACTTCGATGGTTACCATTGGAGAGTATAAATAGAAGAGAAAGCCCAAGAATGAAAGACCCAGACTCAGATCCAGAAACCAGTTTATTTACTTCGTTTTTCTTTCCAGTTTTACATTTCTAGATCTTTACATTTCCAACACTTCAATTCCTGTACTGCACTTTCCTGTACTACACTTTATTTCGTAGGAGGAGTTTCCAAGTAGTTTGTTACTGTGAACCTCATCGAGGCTGAGTCATTGTAACCTCATTGTAAGTTCTCATTTTCTTAATGAAATTCAATTTCTGAATTGTTCTCTACTTATTATTATTATCAATTTCTCCTAAATAAGCCACCAGTAAAAGTCCTCATCATTGAGGTTAAAAGAACTTCAACAAAATCGTTTGATCATTGGTCGGCAATTAAAATTCTAAAAGGACTTATTGATCCTTGCTGGCATGCCTAAAATTACATAATTAACCCTCGAAAGCCAAAAAAGCCAACACTACTATGTAGAGTGTAGTATTTTAATTGGAATTTTCTTAAAATCTTAGAGTCTTGTGAACGATAAAGTAGAACATATGTGGATATTGTAATAACAATGAAATTGTGACTTAGAGCTTGATTCTTCTTGAGTGTGATGTGTGTTTCATCTAATAGTGTGTAGAATACTTGTGAATGAATGAAGGTTTGGCAAATTGAGCATGAGTCCCAGGATAAGAGTCGGTTTTGATGTAATGGTGTGTTGGTACCCGCGTGGGGAAGTTAAGGTACCCAATTGCCTTGTCTTGAGCTTATCACCGGACGAATGTGGGAAAAATATTTTTGGGTGTCCATTAGTCTTGCCATATTAATAGCCCGTAAAAGTGGAAAAATAGATGATTTTGGGTGCCTACGTCCTGCTCTATTAATAGCCGATAAATGTGGAAAGTTCTGTTTTAAAAAGTGATTTGAATTTTTATTCAGACTCTTATGGGGGACTCATGGTGTGTTTTCCTTTTGATTTGATGATACTTAGGGTGAGATAGAAGCGTAATTAATTAACTATGCATTAGTTACATAATTATCTAGGTTTATAAATGTATGTTAACTACTCACCTTGTCTTGTCTCAATGATGCCATAGGCTTGTTCAAATGATTAAATACTAGTTAAATGTACTCTTACTGGGCATATAGCTCATCCCTATTTCTTTTTAGGAGATGATGAGATACCACCTCAAAAATGACTTGGATGTAGTAGTGGTTCAATCTGGGACTTGATAGATCAAGACGTTTTGGTTGTTAAGACTTTGCATTTTGCATTACAACTTTAGACACTTACTTTATGGTATCAAGCAAGCATTTTGGAATGTTGTATGCCCTTGGAGCCTTTCCCTTTTGTAATATCGTCTAGATCATTGAACTTGGAGATGAGTTCAAGGTATTGTGGAAATATAAATTTTGTAATTGTAAACACTTGAATCTTAGTTCAATGAGAAAGATGGCTATTCTGTATATTGTCGTTCTTGTTGTAGTGTATTTGTTTATAAATTTCAGGGCGTTACAAATTGGTATCAGAGCTCTAGGTTTGAATACCTTGGGCTTGTGGAAAGTGACGTTTGTCACGATGGGTTTCCTAGGCTAGGATCGGATGCTTATGTACCTTACATGTTTTGTGTATTTATGTGTTATGTGGGTATGGAGTTAAGCTCTTAGGATATGACTGGTGCCCGTTGTAATCACTGAAGTCCTTTTGGAAAGGCACCTGATCAATACTTTTTCCACTAGGAAATCTTTGAGTGTCTCGGGACTAGTCAGAGTCTTGGGAGTGTAACTTGTGTGTGCTCTATGTGCTTATGTGAATATGTGGTGTGCTTTATATGATATGGGTGTCTACATAGGAGTATGTTTTACTTGCGTGCGTGATATATGGATGGTATGTGGTGTATGAGTTGTGAGTTAAATCTTTCTTCTTACTTCTGTATAGGATGTCGGGATGAGGAAGAGTCGAGGTAGGCCCCGTAGAGGTCGTCGAGATGTGCTGGCACAACAAGATTTTCCTCTTTAAGAAGAAAGGGTGGGGCAAAATGACGCAACTGTTCCACCGGCCCAAGATGTGATGGGGGCATTAGCCTGAGAGATGATAGGTGCTCTTCATGAGTTAATGCAGATACTTAGGGCCGAACAAGCGGCTAGGACCACCGAGAGAGAAACTAGGGCTTCCTTTTTGAAAAAGGAGTTCTTTCGTTCGAACCCCGCCGAGTTTAGCGGTGGGTTCGATTCAATGAAAGGAGATGAGTGGTTAGAACAAATTGTGAAATCTTTTGAGATTTTGGACATCCGAGAGAATGAGTTATATGTCGCATTAGCGACTTACCAGTTGAAGGAAGAGATTGGACAGTGGTAGAAGTGTGTCAAGAATAGAGTTGAGCATAAGTGGGAGGCATTTGTGCATGCCTTCCAAGAGAAGTTCCTCCCTCCCACAGCTAGGGAGCGGTTAAGAAAACAGTTTGAAGAACTATTACAACTTGATACACCTTGGTTGAGTTTGAAGCCACATTCACTAGTCTATCTCGTTTTACACCGGAGCTAGTAGCAACCGAGGAACGTCGGTGTTTAGAATTTGAAAAGAGATTGAGGCTGAAAATTCTAATGAAAATAGTGGGAAATATGATTCGTGATTACGATCACCTAGGAAAGGCCACTGCCCATTTAGAGATCATGGTAGAGGTAAAGAAGGCAAGGTAGAAATTGATCAAGACAGGACATTCTAAATTTTAGGACGACTTAGGCTCATCAAAAAGGTCTAGGGGTTCATCATCATCATTTTGATCACCCCCACAACAAGCCAAATCTTCTGATTCTGTGATTGGTGGAACTTCAGGGGGTATAGGTCGAATCCCTGGTGCTTACTATAGATGTGGCCAATTGGGTCATAAAGCTTCAGAGTGCGTGCAGAAGAGTTGAACACAGTCTCAACTTGCGTGTCCATAGAGCCAATCTCAGAATAAGGGTTAGTCACCGACTTGTTATCAGTGTGGCCAACCGGGGCACTTGAAGAAGTTTTGTCGACAGAGAGCGGGGACTACTAGTGTGACAGGATCTGGACAGTCAGAAGGTTTTTAGATGGTCTAGGGACAGAGACAGTCTCACCAGCCAGCTCAGTTAGGCCAAGCATCTAGAACAGCTCAGGGGGCCACATCTGCAAAATTCGCACAACAAACTTATGCTCAAAGAGGTGATTTAGGAGAACAGAGGTCACAACGAAGGGTATATGCTATCACTGCTTCAAAGTAGAATTTAGGGCCATCGGTTATGAAAGGTACATTTCTTATTTTCAATACCTGGGGTAGTGTATTGATTGACACTAGGGCATCTCATTTGTTTATAGCCACTTCTTTTGCATTATTGTTGGAGTTAGAAAGTAAACAATCAAAATCTTGATTCACTGTAGAGTCACTGTCACGTTCCAAAATTTGAACAATTAAATATTAAATTAGGACTAAACCCCAATCAACATTCCATCATCCAAATCATAAGGGTGAAACAAAATCTACATGTTTTCATCTCCATAAGGTTTAAGTAAATTTAATTGCTAAAAAAAAAGGTATAAAAAAAAAAATAACAAACGCCAACCAAACCATCCATCATAAATTCATGACTATCGAATACCTCCAACATTAAAGTAGCAACAAATAGTCAAAATAACTTAAATAATGTAAAGTTACAAAATAACACACCATGCCAAATTATTATAATACTAAGGTCATAAAAAAATAATAAATACATAAACTAATATCAACCCTAAGCTCAAGAAAACAAAATAAGTCTAAGAGACATATCCAACAACTATAATTATTTCTTGTCACCACTGTAGCCCCAACTAATCTTGCAAAGGAAGCTCGGCTGTGCTCAAATAGAACGCACCCGAGATGCCAAGAGACAAAATGGGTTAGTATACAAGTATACTGATATGAGTACAAGATTTGATACCTACATGTCCACCAGACACAAATAAAAGTACATCTAATTCTTGTTATGGGACAAGACAAGTAGTTCCACCTGCACCGAGATGAATGGGTAGTTTCTTGAGATACAGTGGCATTTAGTTTCTTACCCGTACACAACAAAACATAAATTTAGTATATAAAAAATAAAAATAAAAAAATAATACGCTTAAGCCTCGTGATTTCCAGTAACTGAAGTTACCTACGACCAATTATTGGACAAATAAATAAACGTGAATGGAAATAATATATAAGTGAGGGTACCAAAATAATCATCGGAACTTTTATTTTTATAACAAAATTTATTGACCAAAAATGCTGATATTTACATATGAAGAATAGAATTATAAATACTATAAAAGTGTTGTGTGTTTATTCCGCAGTCTCGTATCTAAGACTCTCCAAAAGCAATTTCTGAATTGCATTGTTTCCTAAAAATTAGCAAACAGCTATATGCACATGGTAGAGTGAAAAATATTATATTGAGAGCATAATTACCATGGATAAGCTTTAGGCTTACAATAGATACAATAGAATACTTTCTATTAGAGAAAATAAGTTGCTCATATTATAACAGAAATCTGTGTCAAAAATCATATGATATTAAACGAAAATATATAACTATAATCACGGTGCATAACAGAACAGAGGTCAATGGATGCATGACAATACAGAGGTACAGATTTAAAAGGTGGCTCGTACAGATTATTGAGGTGGCTCCCACAATAGTGTAGCACTTATCTTCACACAGAACAGAGGTCAATAGATCCATGACAACAGAGGGCTACAAGGTGACCAATCAGAAACCAATGGTTTATTTAAGTCCCTCAAGGCATGGGACTCCTGTGGTGGTACTTACATAAAATAATTGTTTATAAAATCATTGTGAAATAGTTTCTAAAATTTAAACAAACATATCCATGGGTTTCAATTTAAGCAAATAGAGTTCAGAAAATAATCAACGTAATTGAAATATTAATATAATTATAAAACACAATTTATGTAAAATAAATTATGGTAACTCAAGACATACGTAAAATATATTACGGTGACTCAAGGGATAATATAACTCACCTTAATAGTGATTCCTTACTCTTACTTTCCACTGTCAAAGACACTTGTCATGACCAGCTCTCCGTACCCAAGGGTTAAGCATCGTAATGGCCAGTAACTAAAGTTACGTACGGCCAATTCTTGAACAAATAAATAAACGCAAGTGGAAATAATATTTAAGTGAGGGTACCAAAATAATTATCGGAACTTCTATTTTTATAACAAAATTTATTGACCAAAATGGCCGATATTTACATATGAAGAATAGAATTATAAATACTATAAAAGTGTTGTGTGTGTTTATTTCGCAGCATTGTGTCTAAGACTCTCCAAAAGCTATTTCTGAATTGCATTATTTCCTAAAAATTGGTAAATAGCTATAAGCACATGGCAGAGTGAAAAATATTATGCTGAGAGTATAATTACCATGGATAAGCTTTAGGCTTACAACATATACAATAGAATACTTTTCTATTAGAGTAAATAAGTTGCTCATATTATAACAAAAATCCGTTTTAGAAATCATATGATATTATACGAAAATATATAACCATAATCACGGTGCAAGATAGAACAGAGATCAATGGATTCATGACAATACAGAGGTACAGATTCAAGTGGTGGCTCGTACGGATTATAGAGGTGGCTGTCACAATAGTGTAGCACTTATCTCCGCACAACACTTTGCTCTGCATAGAACAGAGGTCAATAGATCCATGATAATAGAGGGCCACAAGGTGACCAATCAGATTCCAATGGTTTATTTAAGTCTCCCAAGGCATGGGACTCCCGTGGTGGTACTTATAGAAAATAATTGTTTATAAAATCATTGTCAAATAATTTCTAAAATTTAAACAAACATATCTATGGTTTTCAATTTAAGCAAATTGAGTTCAGAAAATAATCAACGTAATTGAAATATTAATATAATTATAAAAAACAATTTACGTAAAATAAATTATGGTAACTCAAAATATACGTAAAATATATTATGGTGACACAAGGTATAATATAACTCACCTTAATAGTGATTCATCACTCTTACTTTTCACTTTCAAAGACTGTCTTACCTAATAGTTGCCTTCGTCCGGTATATTTTCCCTTCGTGTTTTTTGTTTTGTTTTGTTTTTTTTTTTTGATCTTTAGTTCATCCTGAGCAAATCCCCCCTTTTATATAGAAAGGCAACCGTGGGCACCAAGCCACACGGCTGCCCACGCATCTAATCCCCATTAATTCGTTACTTCATGCTTATCTAAAATGCTTCACTTTAGGTTCAATTCTACTTTGGCCTAAATCTTAAACTAATTATATACCCTTTTTTTCCAATAATATATAATCCCTAATTTAATTACACTTTATCTCATACACCCATAATATTCAATATTTTATTTTACTCTTACGGAATATTTAATTAAACATTTAGGGTTTTTCTCATTTATAATTAAATAATACTAATATAAAATTTAAGGGACAACTTAAATTTTCAGGTTGTTACATTCACGTTCTTGCGGGTTAACTTGGTCATAGGTGCTGCAATAGTGGAAAACTTCTCTATAAATCTCCTGTAATAACTGGCTAGTCCTAAAAAACTCCTCACCTCTGAAGGGTTTGTAGGCTGGTTCCATTCTTTGACTGTAACAACTTTCTCAAGATCTACCGCTATCCCTTGATTGGATACAACATGTCCCAAAAACCGAACTTCTTTCTCCCAAAAGTGACACTTACTGAACTTAGTGTATAACTGCTGCTCCTTCAAAGTCTGCAACACAATTTTCAAGTGTTCTCCATGCTCTTTCTCATTCTTAGAATACACTAGGATATATCATCTATGAAGATAATCACAAACTTATCTAGATACGGTTGAAAAATTCTATTCATTAAGTCCATGAAATAGGCATGAGCATTTGTCAAACCAAAAGGCATTACAGGAAATTCGTATAACCCATACCGGGTCCGAAAAGCAGTAAGCGGTATACTTTCCTCTAATATATCCATCTAATGGTAACCCGTTCTGAGATCAAATTGAGAGAACATAGCTGCCCCATTTAACTGATTAAACAAGTCATCAATTGTAGGTAGTGGATACTTGTTCTTGATAGTCACCTTGTTCAGCTCTCTGTAATCTATGCACATGCGAAGAGTGCCGTCTTTCTTGGAGACAAAGATCGCGGATACTCCCCATAGGGAGTTACTTGAATGTATGAACCCTTTCTGAAGCATCTCTTCCAGCTGCTTCTTCATCTTCATAAGCTCCTTAGGCGCCATTCTGTATGCCGCCTTAGAAATCAGTGCAGTTCCCGGCACTAAGTCAATGCAAAATTCTATTACCCGTTGAGGTGAAGGTCCAGGTATCTCCTCAAATACATCCTCATACTCACGTACCACATCTACCTCACTGATATCTTGCTTAGGGATTTCTACAAAGCACAGAAAACTTGTCATCACCGACTCTCCTCCATCGCTATAAGTGTGGGTAAGCCGTGGCATTCCGGAAATATCTATATTCACAATCCTTCTAACACAATCTAGAATCACAAAGTGTTTTCGCAGCCAATCCATACCTAAAATAATTAAAAACCCCTCAAACCCTAACATAATTAGGTTTCCATACAAGAATTTACCAGCAAAGTCAATCTCAAAATCTTTACACATCTCATAAAGAGTAACTGCCACTCTTAAAGGGTCTCAACACGAATAGGTCTAGATAAGGAGGTAGTTACAAGATGTTCTCTTTCTACAAACTATCTAGATATGAAAGAATGAGAGGCACCAATATCAAAAAGTACTCTAATGGGTTCTTGAAAAAGATTAAAAGTACCTTGCACTTTGTGATTTCCTAGCATCACTGTAAATGCCCTAGCTAGACTTGTCGGACCCTGTCGTGCCTGCTATTTCTGAGGGCAATCCTTGACTACATGTCCCAACTACTGACACCCAAAACACTTCCTATTGATCGGTTGAGGTGCTACTGCTCTAATAGGTGGGGATAACCCAACTGTGGCATATGTTACTGCTGTCCTTGATAACCCTGGGGGCGCAGACCACTATGTCTCTGATAATAGTGCCTCTGGGGCTGGAAATTGCCCTGAGGCCTAAAATTTCCTTGGTTGCCTTGTTGTTGTGGCCTCTGAAACTACTGACCCCTATGCCTTTGATAGTAGGGTCGGTATTTGTTCCCATCACGCTGTTGGAAATGACTCCATCTGGAAGTCTCTTCGACCCTGGCCTTCTTTTCCTTAAACTGTTTCTCATTTTCCTCATATTTCAGTGCCACGTCAAGAACTTTGTCAAATAGTTTAGCATCAAAGGGAATAAGGGACTTAGACAGGTAATGATTTAATTCCTTAATAAAATTCTCATTCTTCTTCTCCTACGTGTCAACCAAGTCAGGGACATAACGAGAGAACTCATTAAACTTGGTGACATACTCGATCACTGTTCTACCCTCTTGAGTCAGCTTTGAAAATTCATCACTCAACTAAGAACGAATAGCAGCAGGAACAAACTTCTGGTTAAAACGGGTCTTGAAATCTACCCAAGTCAAAGTCGTCAAATCTAGACCTTCCTTCTATGAGTTCCACCAAAATAGGGCTGCTTCCTTAAGCTGATGTGTAGCCAACTCCTATTTTTGGACCTCGGTGAGATGCATACAACCAAACACCATCTCACAGTTCTGGACCTAAGCGTCAGCTGTAGTGGGTCCTCCATCTCTAGAGAATTTTTGACCTCCTAAATAACCAAAGTCTTTATTTCTCTTCACAAAGGGATCTCTCTGCTGACTTGATTATTGTTCTGCACGACCTGAAGTAATTAAGCCATCATCTCCTCCACATTAACCTGCATAGTATTAGTTGCCCCGGTACTAGTCACCGTCACCGTTGCCGCTGCCGTCGCGCTAGCAGTTGTTTCTTTCCCTATGCCACTAGGCTCAGCATTTCTCAAATTATACCTTCTAGCCATCACCTTCAAGTTAAACGCACAAAAATTCGTTTATAAATACTTAGAATAAATTCTACCACCAAACTAAACTAGTTAACCCATGCTTCCACAATCTAAGGATCACCTAAATTTTCACTAGTCTAGGGTAACCTAGAGCTCTGACACCAAACTATTATGCCCAAAATTTGGATAATTAAATATTAAATTAGGACTAAACCCCAATCAATATTCCATCATCCAAATCCTAGGAGTGAAACAAAATCTAAATGTTCTCGTCTCCGTAAGGTTTAAGTAAATTTCAATGCTCAAAAAAAAAAAAAAGATAAAAAAAAATTAACAAACGCCAACCAAACCATCCATCATAAATTCATGACTATCCAATACCTCCAATATTAAAGTAGCAACAAATAGTCAAAATAACTTAAATAATGTAAAGTTACAAAATAACCCACCATGCCAAATTATCATAATGCTAAGGTCATAAAAAAATAATAAATATATAAACTAATATCAACCCTAAGCTCAAGAAAACAAAATAAGTCTAAGAGACATGCCCAATAACTATAGTTATTTCTTGTTACCACCTTAGCCTCAACTAATCTTGGAAATGAAGCTCGGCTATGCTAAAATAGAATACACCCAAGATGCCAAGAGATAAAACAGGTCAGTATACAAGTATACTAGTATGAGTACAAGATTTGACACCCACTTATCCACCAGACACAAATAAAAGTACATCTAATTCTTGTTACGGGATAAGATAAGTAGTTCCACCCGCACTGAGATGAATGGGTAGTTTCTCGAGATACGGTGGCATTTAGTTTCTTACCCGTACACAGCTAAATATAAATTGAGTGTATAAAAAAATAAAAAATAAAAAATAATACGGTGGGTCAGCTTTGCATAAAAATTTAGTAAGTCCCACCATTCTGCAAAAAAATAAAATTAGTATAATTTAATCATAAGTAGATTACTTAAAAAATATAAAAATGCATAATTTCATGCTTAAATCATTTGAATTGACCAAAGCTCAAAGAACAAAAGTTGTACATAATCAAATTTCCTAAAAGGCTACGTGAACGAATTTAGTATAAACTGAATAAGATGAGAGACAAACTTGATAGAAGAAACTAGACAGAATTCAACCGAAAAAATCTGAAGCTGAAAACAAAAAGAAAGTGCCCTAAGATGATTTTTTTCGGAAAAGTTCAAAACACGAAAAGTGTTCTGAATAATGTTTTACCTTTGTTTGTTGAAAATCAATAAAAATGAGCGCGTTTCGTGGGTTAAAACAGCATCTAAAGTCTGCATTACTAAAATGAATAAAAACTATTGTAACCAAGATCGTTCGATTACAAGTTCTAATCGATCTTTTTAGTAAAAAGTTGTCTAGAATTACGTATACATGCCTCTGCCCAAATTTCATAATTTATCAAGGTCATTTACTATTTTCCATGATGTACAAATCAAAGCAATTCAAACTATACCAATAAGTTCATATTTAATTATTTGTACCTTAACTCCACCACTTCGACCTTTCACTTTCGGCCTACATATATATCCCATGTGTCTCCCGTATACCTAACATCGCTCCGAAGCCAAACTTGCACGGGGATCTCGTCTCGAGTTTGATCCACACTCCCCGGATGATTAACATATACGTACGCACGTAAATCAAAGCACTCGTCTACTCCTAAGAACGAAGCAACAATATATATACATAACCTCTCATTTACTCATGAGAACAAACATAACAATGCCAAGTCTAAGGCATTCAAATAAATCTCATAATTCTCACTTCTTCTTTTTTTTTTTTATACACTTTTTCTCACCAACACTCAAATAAAACAACAATTCATGAAGTCATGGTGGAGTATTCGAAATTTATTTATGGATTTCAAGTTTATTCTAGTTTTATAAAACCATGGGTGTGGTTACAACCATAAAATAAATATATATAAAAACCATAAACCTCACATACACAACTAATCAAAATAATTGAAATCAATCCATCATCTTCATGCAAATACAATATCAAACTAACATCAAATAAATAAATAATAACAACATAATAAACATAAATCAAGGAGAGTGGGTTTTGCACTCACAAATATTTTTTGAAGATCAAAGGAATATTTGGAGAATTAATGAAGTCACCAAAACAAAACCCTAATCTTTTTTTTTTTTTCCTTTTTCCTCTTTCTCCCCGCCGTCTCTCTTTTCTTTTTCTCTCCCTCTTAATTTTTTTTTCTTTGCTAATTAAACTCTCTCTCTCTCTCTCTCTGCCTCAGCTTTTGCTGTTGCTCTCTCTCTTTTTCTTTTTTTTTTTCTTTTTTTTTCTCGCTCCTAAAGGTAGCTGCTATGAGTATAACATAATAGCTATTATATTATATAATACAAGTATAACATAATAAATATGATATATAGTTTATAAATATATAAAACACTTCTTTTTATATATAAAATATATAAATATTTGGATTAATTATATATAATTAACTATCACATTAAATTAATTAAATAACACATTAAATTCTCATGTAACCATGCAATTAATAAAGCCAAAAATAAAATAAAGTAATAATAATAAATAATGACTTAAGAAAAATTAGGGTCGCTATAGTCACCAATCAAATTTAAAGTCACTTGACCCAGGGATGCAAGGGGTGTGTGATTGAGGTGGTGGGGCAACAGCTTCCGTTCAATTTTGTGTTGTTGGAAATGCCAGGTTTTGACTTCATTCTCGGCATGGATTGGTTGTCTACTTACCGGGCTGTTATAGATTGTTTTCGTGGGAGAGTCACCGTATACACATCGGGTGGTGATCGTTTTACATTTCTAGGGGACAAGAATGATACATTCTTACTCTCATTGTACTATCCATGTGGCCGGGGTGAATTTAGTTCTCTTTTAGCAGCCTTCTTAGATGATGGAAGTGGTATGGTTCGTGATGTATTTCCAAGGGTAGTATGTGACTATCTTGACGCTTTTCTTGAAGATCTTATTGAACTACCTCCTCACTGAGAAGTTGAGTTCACTATAGACTTAATACCGGATACAACACCTATCTCTTTGTCACCATATAGGTTTGCTCCAGTTGAATTGGTCGTTCTAATAAAACAACTACAGGAGTTGCTAAGTAAGTGCTTCATACGCCCTAGCACCTCACCTTGGAGAGCTTTAGCATTGTTTGCAAAGAAGAAGGATGGGTCATTAAGACTATGCATCGATTACTGAAAATTGAACCAATCTATAGTTAAGAATAAATACCTCTTGCCCCCAAATAGACGACCTTTTTGACCAACTTAAAGGTTCTTGTTGTTTTTCGAAGATAGAATTAAGATCGGGTTCACCAGATCTGAGTTAGGGAGGAAGATATCCCCAATACTACTTTTCATACTCGATACGGTCATTACGAGTTCTTGGTCATGCCATTCGGTCTAACTAATGCGTCGGCCACTTTCATGGATCTTATGAATTGAATTTTAGGAGAGTTCCTTGACAAATTTGTGGTCGTCTTTGTAGACGATATTCTAATCTATTCGCCTTTCGAGAAGGAGCATGAAGGGCATTTTCGTACTATTTGACAACTTTTTAGGGAACATCGTTTGTATGTCAAATATGAGAAATGTGAATTTTGGCTTCCAGAAATGAAGTTCTTGGGCCATGTTATTTCCGGAAAAGGTGTTATGGTGGATTCCTCAAAAATAGATGTAGTATGGAATTGGGAACAACCTAAAAACGCTTCTGAAATTCATAGTTTCTTGGGTTTAGCCGTTACTATCATCAGTTTGTGAAGAGTTTCTCCTCAATTGCTTCCCCTTTGACAAGGTTGACCCGTAAAGGAGTGAAATTCGTTTGGAGTGAAGCGTGTGAGAACTCTTTCCAAGAACTCAAAATCAGGTTGACTACCGCTCCTATTCTTATCATTCCAGAACTCTTTCCGAGAACTATCCAACGCACAATTTAGAGCTTGCCGCCGTTGTTTTTTCCTTGAAACTGTGGAGACATTATTTGTATGGTGAAAAATTCGAATTCTTCTTCGATCATAATATTCTCCTAAAAAGATTTGAATTTGCATCAACAGAAATGGATGGAATTCTTGGAAGATTATGACTTTGAAATACACTACCACCCCGGTAAGGCCAATGTTGTAGCAGATGCTTTGATTAGAAAGTCTGTAAGCACTCTAGCCAATCTAGCGATAAGGGAATGGAAGATGATAAGGGATGTTAGTGAACTTGACTTGCAACTCCATGAATCCTCAGAACAAGCCATCCTATTTAACACTATCGCACAACCCGCCCTTGTTGTGCGAGTATTAAAAGCACAATTAGGTGATTCGGAAGTGGATATGATTAGAGAAAAAATCTCCCAAGGAAAAGAAGAGAGGGGCCTGAATATTTACTCGGACTCTAGTATTTGTTACCTTGGCCGGTTGTTTGTGCCTACATCTATGAGGGAGGAAGTGTTGTGCGACTTCCATCACTTACGTCTTGCTGTGCATTCAGGAGGCACCAAAATGTATCATGACCTCAGCCGACAATTTTGGTGGAGAGGTATGAAGAAGGACGTAGCTTTATTCATGTCCAAATGTCTAACCTGTCAACAAGTTAAAGCCGAGCACCAAAGGCTTGTAGGACTACTACAACCTCTTCCAGTTGCTGAATGGAAATAGGAGCATATCAACATGGATTTTGTTACAGGTCTTCCTAGAACACAAAGAAGTAATGATGCCATATGGGTGATCGTTGACAGGCTCACCAAATTAGCCCACTTCCTCGCCATGAGCATGAGAGATTCTATAGATTTCCTAGTTGAACTTTATATTCGGGAGATTGTTCATCTCCATGGGGTTCCAATGAATATAGTGTCTGATAGAGACCATCGTTTCATAGCTAGGTTATGACAGAGCCTTCAGAGTGCTTTGGGTACTCAGTTGAATTTCAGTACTGTTTACTACCCGCAAACCAATGAACAATCCGAGCATACCATTCAAATCTTGGAAGATATGTTGAGGGTATGTGTGCTAGATTTTAAGGGGTCTTGGGAGAAACACCTACCCTTAGTTGAATTTGTTTATAATAATAGCTATCAAGCTAGTATCGAGATGACACCTTTTTAGGCTTTATATGGACGTCCATGTAGATCACCGGTGTGTTGGATCGAAATAGGAGACTCACCATTGCTAGGCCCAGAATTAGTTCATGAGACTACGGAGAAAATAGCCCTCATTCGAAAAAGGTTAGTCACAGCTCAAGGCCCACAGAAGAGTTATGCAGATAAACGAAGACAACCCTTATCATTTGAAGTCGGTGACCATGTCTTTTTGAAGATATCTCCTGGAAAAGGGTTGTTGAGGTTTGGCCAGAGTGGAAAGCTAACACCTAGATTTATCGGTCCCTTTGATATCATTGAACGAATTGGAGAAGTTACATATCGCCTTGCATTGCTACCATAATTTTCCGGAGTCCATGATATGTTTCACGTGTCTATGCTTTGCAAATACGAACCCGATCCTTCTCATGTGTTAGATTGAACGGAGCTTGAGATAGATGAAGATGCATCTTATAAAGAGAGACCGATCCAAATCTTAGATACTAGAGAGCAAGTTTTGACGGAAAAAACAATTCCCTTAGTTAAAGTGCTATGGCATCATCACGGTGTGGAGGAAGCTATATGGGAGCGTGAAACTGAGGTCAGTGAGAAGTATCCAGACTTGTTTTCAAAATTGTGATTTAATTGCCCCTTTACTCTTCCTTGTATATGATGAATTGGAAATGGGCTATCACTTTTCTAAGTCTCCCTTGTCTTTGTTTTGATTTTAAATTAACATATTGTTTAATTGGAAGTCATTAAAGATTAATAAATATGTTTTGTTGCCATACATTGTTATTGTATTGGGAGTGAATGCTATTTCGGGGACGAAATTCCCTAAGGGGGAGAGATTGTGACATTTTTTTCCAGACGTTTGCTCAAGTGAAGGAAGTTACGCTCGAGCGGAAAATTGAAGCTATCAGAATCTCTGAATTTGCAAGCGGGTCGCTTGAGCGCAGGAAGTTGCGCTCGAGCGGAGAATGTTAGCTTCCAGTTGTTTCACTATAGCTTTGCAAAACTTCTGGGACTTGTCATTTTATGCTTGAGCGAAGGATTTGTTGCTCGAGCGAGCCTTCCGAGTTTGTGTCTTACGCTCGAGCGTAGGAAGTTGCGCTCGAGTGGTTTGCGCGATATTATCACTTTAAAAAGTACGATTCTAGATCATTCTCTCAACTTTTCTTTTCTCTCTTCCTCCTTCTTGTCCCAAGCCCGAAAAACCCTAAGTTGCCACTTCAAAATACTCCTCAATCTCTTAAGATCCAACCTAAAGCTCTTGCTAAGGGTGAAGAATACTTAAACATCATCATCTTTACCGATTGGAATTTTGTTTGGTGAAGAGTTCAACTAGAAGCTTGATTCTTGGACTCATAACTTGAGATAGGGTTACCTTTAACCTAGTATTTCTTTGATTTGAAGGAGTTTGTATGGTATTGTTGTGATTTTAGAACTTGATTGGGTGATTGAGTAGGATTAAACTTTGGATTTGACAAATTGGGTCATTTTACTCACTTGTTACCAAAATGTCAATTAAATCCACATAAAAGAGGAAGATTGATGTTGAGAAATTATATATATAAGTAGAGGGAAATTGCCAAATGTAACTAAAAACCCTAATTTCCTACTATGTAGATTTAATTGGAATTTTCTTAAAATCTTAGAGTCTTGTGAACAATAAAGAAGAATAGATGTGGATATTTTAATAACAATGAAACTGTGACTTGGAGCTTGATTCTTCTTGAGTGTGATGTGTGTTTCATCTAATAGTGTGTAGAATACTTGTGAATGAATGAAGGTTTGGCAAATTGAGCATGAGTCCCGGGATAAGAGTCGGTTTTGATGTAATGGTGTGTATTGGTACCCGCGCGGGGAAGTTAAGGTGCCCAATTGCCATATCTTGAGCTTATCGTCAGACGAATATGGAAAAAACGTTTTTGGGTGTCTATTGGTCTTGTCATATTAATAGTCGGTAAAAGTGAAAAAACGGATGATTTTGGGCGCCCACATCCTGCCATATTAATAGTCGATAAATGTGGGAAGTTTTGTTTTTAAAAAGTGATTTGAATTTTTATTCAGACTCTTATGGGGGACTCATGGTGTGTTTTCCTTTTGATTTGATGATGCTTGGGGTGAGATGGAAGCGTAATTAATTAACTGTGCATTAGTTACATAATTATCTAAGTTTATATATGTATGTTAACTATTCACCTTGTCTTGTATCAATGATGTCGTGGGCTTGTTCAAATGATTAAATACTTGGTTAAATGTACTCCTATTGGGCATATAGCTTAACCCTATTTCTTTTTAGGAGATGATGAGATGCCACCTCAAAAATGATTTGGATGTAGCAATGATTCAATCTAGGACTTGATAGATCAAGACTTTTAGGTTGTTAAGATTTTGCATTTTGTATTGCAACTTTAAACACTTTCCTTATGGTATCGAGCAAGCATTTTGGAATGTTGTATGCCCTTGGAGCCTTTCTCTTTTGTAATATCGTCTAGATCATTCAACTTGGAGATGAGTTCAAGGTATTGTGGAAATATAAATTTTGTAATTGTAAACTCTTGAATCTTAGTTCAATGAGAAAGATGGATATTTTGTATATTGTCGTGCTTGTTGTGGTGTATTTGTTTGTAAATTTCAGGGCAGTACATATAGTCTCTCCACCACCCTCCGATGCTAAAATCAATGAGATTCGAGAGCCAATGAACATCACGAATAGAAGCTCGAGGTGTGATAATTCGAAAGGTCAGTGGTCTTGGGACCCATGTCGTTTCCCAGATATCTATTGCACTCCCATTTTCCACCCTCCATCTTAATTTCGCCTTCAGGACATCCTGGCCTATCAGAATACTTTTTTATGCAAATGGGGGATTAGTACCAACTGGGGCATGTAAGAAAGTGGATTGAGGAAAGTATTTTGCCTTCAAAAGTCGAGCTGCCAGTGAGGTTTGATTTTGAAGATTGCGCCACCCTTGTTTCGCTAACAACGCATTATTAAAAGCCTTTAGATCTCTAAAGCCCACTCCACCAGTCTGCTTGGGTCTACAAAGACGTGTCCATCGCATCCAATGAATCTGTTTCTTGTTCTACTTATCACCCCACCAGTAATTTGCAATCATTGAGGTAAATTCATCACATAAGGTATCCGAAACTTTGAAGCAAGACATGACATATGTTGGTATAGCTTGGGCCATCGCTTTTATAAGCACCTCCTTTCCGGCAATAGAGAGTAGTTTTTCCTTCCATCCTTGAATTCTCTTCCATATTCTATCTTTAATATAAGTAAAGATCTCCTTTTTTGACCTCCCTACCAACATTGCATTCTAAGATACTTACCATGTCCCGTTGCTTCAGAAACCCCCATGATATGCAATATCTTCTCAACTCTAGCCTTCTCAGTATTCTTGCTGAAAGTAATGGTAGACTTCATGAAGTTTATCTTTTGTCCCAAGGCCTATTCATATTTCTCTAAGATACCTTTCAGCTTTACTGCTTCATCACTAGAGGTTGCCCCAAAGAAAAGACTGTCATTTGCAAATAGTAAGTGGGAAATAGATGGACCCCTTTGACAAACCTTGATACCATGTAAGAAACCACCATCCTTCGCTTGTTTGAACAAAGCAAAGAAACATTTTGCACAAATAAGAAAGAGATACGGGGAGAGAGGATCACCTTGGCGTAGATTCCTCGTTGGATGAAAATAATGTGTGGGTTTTCCATTAAGAAGGATAGAGTACTGGACAGAAGTCACACATCTCATAATAAGTCCAATCCATTGCTCCTGAAACATAAGCTTTAACATCATCTGTTGAAGAAAAGACGACTCTACTCGATCATAGGCTTTGCTAATATCTAGTTTTAAATAGTGAAAGACTTCAAAAGCAACAAGAACATTATCACTAATCTAACAACCAGCTACAAACGCACTCTGCGATTCGGATATAATAAAGGGAAAGATTTTTTTGAGCCTATTAGCAAGCACTTTGGCAAGTAGTTTATCGATCACATTACATAATGAGATAGGCCAAAACTCCATTACTTTCTTTGGAGATTTCACTTTGGGTATTAATGCTATGAATGTGTTATTGATAGTAGCCAAAGAGGTACTTCCATTAAGAAACTCTAGCACTACTGCTGCAACATTTGCACCCAATAAAGACCAAATTTTTAATAAAATAGAGCTGGCTTACCATCCAGGCCTGGTGCCTTTGTGGGATGCATTTGAGACAAAGCTAGCTGCACCTCTTTCCCTGTGAATCTCATCCCCAGCATGGCATTCATGTCATTAAAAACTTTGGGCTACACCGCTTGTAGAAACTCCTCTTCTTCCATCGTTGCCTCACTGGTATACATTCCTTGGAAGTATTCAACAACCACCTTCTTAATGTCTGCACACTCTGTCACCCACTGCCCTTCCTTATTTTCAATTCCTAAGATCAGATTTTTCTTTTTTTGGCTAGGAGACATGAGCATGGAAAAAGCTTGTATTCCGATCCCCTTTTTTAAGCCAAGATGCCCGAGATCTCTGACTCCATAGGGTTTCTTCTCTATCCAATAGCTCTTTTAGCTCCTGAGAGATAAGGCGTTCTTTTGTAATTATGGCCTCCGTAACCACCCGTGAATGTAGCCATTGTAATCTTTGCATCTTCTGTTTAATAGTATTCTAAACATGGCTGAAAACCCGCCAATTCCAATAGGACAGTGCAGCACTAGTATTAGCAATCTTAGTTTAAACTCTCTCTAGAGCCCCACCTTCACCTCCTGCGGCCCAGGCTTCTTCTACAACATTCGGACAGTCTGTAACTCGGAGCCAGATGGCCTCGAATCGGTAGAGTTTCTTATGTTTTCCATTTGCCCCCAACAGATTACCGAATTTTTTGATAATAATGGGCATATGATCTGATGCTGCAGTGATTAAATGAGTTACTGTGGCTAAAGGGAACATACCAATCCAGGATGAATTTGCCACTGCTTGGTCCAACCTTTCCTTGATGCATCACCACTCCAGCCATTACACCATGTAAAAGGATTTCTCTCATGCCCCAAATCATGTAGCTCGCCATCACTAAGTGCCTCGTGAAAAGCCTGCATTTGCCCTCTTTCTCTTTTAATTTTGCCATATTTTTCAGTTTACTGAAGCATCTCGTTGAAGTCACCAGTACACAACTATGGTATGTTCATTTGTGTTATTAATCTGCGAAGTAACTCCATGACTTTGAGTGTTTAGAGATATCCAGATGCCTATAGAAGCCAATGAATCTCCATCAGAACATCTCCCCTTCTTCTCGAATTGTGGCATCAATGTGACCCATTGAAAAGCTACGAACTGTGACATCCTCCCATTCATTCCACAACAATGCCAAACCTCCTACAAGAGCCCTCCAATCAACAGCCAAACACCCACTCATTCCAAGCCTAATTCGTAAATTCTCCATATTAGTAGCTAAGGGTTTTGTTTCACAAAGGAACAAAGCCAGGAGATCTTTTGCCTTTACGAGTGTGTGAAGACTTCGAATTGTCTGAGGGTTCCAAAGTCCCTAGCAATTCTAGAAGAGGACACTTATGTCTCTCAGCAGGGCTGCCGAACAGCCACCGCTGTTATATCGCTAACCTCCGAGCATACTTCTGCGACAAGCTGTTTCTTGTTTCTCTCTCGATCATTGCAGTCAAAATTAGTTGGTTGGTCATCTAGGAGTTGTTACTTTTGTCTAGCAGAAACATCAATTTGCATTTGATCTGCATGTCCCATTCCATCTATCTTCTTCCATTGCCCATGTTTGCTCTTCTTGCTTGGACCTGTGCCCTCGTTGCCTTCAATAAGATTAACGGTGAGAATATTTGGTGTTATGGCCTTTACCTGAGTCTCATTTGAATCCAAACCTTGGGATGGGCCCACAAGATCATTAGTGTTATTCAAAACCATTGGGTCATTAAAAGATTGGTTTGTTAATCTCTTATTGGGCTGTCTAGCAGGCCATTCAGCTCTTCAAAAACCAAACTCCCACCATTGGTGCTGTCACCCACACATGGACCATCATGAAATAAATATCATGAAAATTTTCATGAAACTAATTCAAGGGTGATTGCATAACATACAATAAAACACTACAAACACTATAAACTAATTCAAGGGTGGAGAATTTTCATGAAGACTTTTCATGATACTTCTTTCATGATACCTAACATTATTGTTTGAGATTTTGCTATCAATTCCTTTTTGGTGTCCTCCACAGGCGTCGTATCCAGTATGGAAGCATTCCTATTATGGCTGATGACAATATTTGTTTCCAAAAGATCTCCACCAATCTTGCGCCTTCCATGCAAAGATTAATATTCTGCCGGTGAGTTCCGATCAGACCCACCATCCAGTACAGAGTCTTGTGCCAACATATGGGTCCCCTCCTCTTCAGTTGACTCATCACTATTTGATTCCCTTAGCAACACCCCTTTAACACTTTCCCCATGAACATAACTCTTAAACCTTATCCATGGACCATATTGTCTCTCTTTTGAACCCAAGCCAATTGCAAAGAGACGCACTTCACAACTCTTCTCTCTGTGACCAAGAACACCACAATGGCAACAGAACGACGGGAGCCACTCATATTGAATACGTGCCCACACAACTTTGTCCTCTCCTACCGCCACCATAACACCTCGCCAGAGAGGTTTGGTGATGTCCACATTCACCCGTATTCAAAGACTTGAACCCCAAGCAAATATCCTACATCCTTGTTCATACACATCAGGGGGAGATCAAAAATCCTTACCCAAAAAGATGCACGTTCAAGAATCATTTCTGAAGGTTGTCACTTACCATCAAACTCATTAAGGACCACCAGATGATTGTCAAAGCTCTAAGGTCCATTGCCGAGAACCCCTCTCTTATCAACCAAATGGTTAAACTGAAAAAGAAACAAATTCTCTTTTAAAGTTCTAACCATTTCCTTTCGTTGGCTTCCAGGCCATAGCAAGGATGTTATTGATTGCTTCTACATTAATTGTTCGTGATGTAAGAATCTTCCCCACCAAACTGTTAGCTTTTGATAAAACTCTCTCTAGAATGAACTATTATTTTGTATTGAATTTTTCTCTCTTATTATTCATATCCTTTGCCCATAAACTTACATCCTTTTATATAGAGAAGGTTATACATACGTTCAATAAATAAGATTCATGAACCTAAACAACCTTGCAATTAACTAGGTACATGAATATAATTTAGACAATGTACTTAATAAATATAAAATACATGAATATAAAAATACATGAATACAAAGAATGTATGAACTCAATGTATCCAATGCATGCAATGTATCCAATGTATCTAACGTAAATATGGCATTAATTTTAACACTCCCCCTTAATGCCATATTGTGTGACACCCAACATTTCTCTAAAAAATTCAAACTTGTCCCTTAGTAGAGCTTTGTTGAAGATGTCCGCAACTTGATCTTCAGTCTTGCAATACTTGATTTGAATCTCATCATCTTCCACAGCTTCTCTAATGAAATGATGTTTGATAGCAATGTGTTTGGTACGAGAATGGTAGACGGGATTCTTTGCCATAGCAATAGCAGACTTGTTATCACACATAATTGGAGTAGCTTCACCTTACTTCTCACCAAAATCATTCAAAATTCTTCTTAGCCAGATTGCTTGTGTAGTTACCAATGATGCTGAAATATATTTGGCTTCAGCAAATGATTGTGGCACAGTTTGTTGTTTCTTGGATGACCATGAAATTACGCCTGATCTAAGAGAAAATGCATACCCAGAATCCGGCCCAATCACTATCACAAAATCCAAGTAACTTTGCATCATCAAATTTCTCATAAAAAATTCCATAATCAAGTGTACCTTGAATGTATCTCAACACTCTTTTTGCAACCCCAAAATGAATTTGACTTGGACTATGCATGAATCGAGACAATAAACTTGTAGCATACATGATGCCCGGTCTTGTAGCAGTTAAGTATAACAAACTTCCAACCAAATTTCTATAACAAGATGCTTCAGCTTCTTTGCTTCCATCTTCCTTTGACAACTTTTCATTCATAATCAAGGGAGTAGCAACTGCTTTGCAATTCTTCATTTTAAATTTCTCAAGAAGTGTTGGAGCATACTTCTTTTGGCAATAAAAACACCATCATTGTTTTGGTAGATTTCAATGCCTAAAAAATGATGCAATAACCCCAAATCACTCATTTCATATTTCTTCATCATCTCCCTTTTAAAATCTTCAATCAATTTTTCATCACTATTGGTAAAAACCAAATCATCAACATAAAGTGAAACAATGAGAATACCGATTGTACCTTGCCTCTTGATGTACAAAGTTGGCTCACTTTTGCTTCTTTGAAAGCCCTTTTCATTGAAGTAAGCATCAATTTCACTATACCATGCCCGGGGTGCTTGCTTTAGGCCATATAAAGCCTTCTTCAACTTGTACACTTTATTTTCTTTACCTTCGACAACAAAGCCTTGAGGTTGATTAACATACACCTCTTCTTCTAATTTTCCATTCAAAAATGCTGATTTTACATCAAGTTGGTGCAAGAACCAACCCTTTTGAGCCGCCAAAGCAATGATAGCTCTAATTGTATCACGACGAGCCACATGAGTAAAAGTTTCTTGGAAATCAATTCCAGGTTGTTGTGAATACCCTTTTGTCACAAGTCTTGCTTTGTTCTTTTGAATAGAGCCATCCGGATTGAACTTTGTTTTGAAAATCCACTTCACACCAATTATTTCTTTTCCTTTCGGTTTCTCCACTAGCTCCCAAGTCTTGTTCTTCTCAATCACATGAATTTCATCTTCCATAGCTTTCTTCCATGCTTCATCTTTAATTGCCTCTTCAAAAATTTCAGGTTCAACAATGCATAAATTGCATCTTGCATACACATCACTAAGACTCCTTATATTTCTTGGAGTTGAACTTGGAGATGAAGAACTTGAACTTGATCTTGGAGAATATTGTGAACTTGCAATTGGTGACCCTCTTTGTGGAGATTCAAGAGTTGCAACATCTTCAACTTGTGGACTTTTCGATTCTTCATTAAAAGCAATGCTTTGATCTTGGACTTTCTTTTCCTTCCAATCAAAAGACGCTTTCTCATCAAAAAGAACATCTCTACAAATAATCACCTTCTTTTGATCCAAACTGAAGAGTCTATAGCCTTTGGATTTCGAGTTATAACCCACAAATATGCATTTCTTACTATTTTCATCAAGCTTGTGCCTCACTTCTTTTGGAACATGAGCATAACAAATACAACCAAACACCTTCAAGTGATTCACCGATGGTTTCCTTCCACTCTAAGCTTCAAATGGAGTTTTGTCCTTAAGAGCTTTTGTAGGACATCTATTCATCAAGTAAACTACTGTATACACGACCTCTCCCCAAAAAGTTTTGGGTAGCCCCTTCTCATGTAGCATAGACTTGGACATCTCCTCTATGGTTCTATTCTTTCTTTCCACCACACCATTTTGTTGTGGAGTGTACGCAATAGTCAATTGCCTTTCCATTCCAATATCTTCACAAAATTTCATAAACTCATTTGAGTTGTATTCTCTGCCTCTATCACTTCTCAATACTTTCATCAAACAACCACTTTGTCTTGCAACAAGATTTTGAAATTTCTTGAAGATAGAGAAAACTTCACTCTTTTGTCTCATGAAATACACCCAAGTCATTCTAGTAAAATCGTCAACAAAGATAATGAAGTACTTGTTACCTCCATGAGTTGGTGTATCCATGGGTCCACACACATCGGTATGGACAAGCTCCAATGGTGCTTTAGCTCTCCATGTTTTCTCCTTTGGAAATGACTCGCGGTGATGCTTTCTAAGTGCACAACTTTCACAAATATGTTGCACTTCATGAATGGTTGGCAACCCAAAAATCATATTCTTTTGTTGTAGATGCTTCAAGCTTTGAAAATTCAAGTGCCCAAATCTTCTATGCCAAAGTCATGAATTATCAATCACATCCATCTTCAAAGCCGCATTTTTTATATATTGGAAAATGAGAGGAAAACTTCTATTCTTCTCCATCTTGATTTTTGCTAGAACTTGGCTTTTCCCCCTTTGTCAAAAATTTTGCAAAAATCGTCTTCAAAGTGAACAAGATATCCATGCTCTATAAGTTGTCCAACACTTAGCAAATTTTGCTCTAAGTCTGGAATTAGGAGAACATCGGAAATGAATCTTGTACCCATCTTGGTTTCTATAGCAATAGTACCTTTTCCTTTTGTTTAGACTAAGGCACCATTCCCCATTTTTACTTGAGAATTAGAGGAAGCATCCATTTTTACAAAAATGCTCTCATCTCCTGTCATGTGATTGCTACATCCGCTATCAAGAAACCATACATCCTTGTTTTGTTCTGATGCCTTGTGACAAGCATAGAACATGTGCCCTTCATTTTCTTGCTCCTCGTCAAAATTAGCTTGTTGAGTGCTCTTGACTTGGCAATCCATCTTGACATGCCCAAATTTGTTGCAATTGTAACATTTTGGCTTTCCTCAAAACCAACAATCTTTATCAACATGGTTGCTTCGGTTGCAAATTCCACACTTTTGTTGAGTGGATTCTTCATTTTCCTTTCTTTGAAAATTAGACCTTCCTCTTCCTCTTCCTCTTCCTCTTGCATTTCTTCCTCTTCCGGTTGCATTTCTCCCTCTTCCTCTTCCTCTTTCTTGGGAATTAGAGGTACTAACATTAAACTTGGATTAAAAGACACTTTCAATTGACTTTTCAGATTGCCTACTCAACCTTTGCTCAAATGTTTTAATTGAACCCATCAAATCTTCAATACTCAAATCAGCAAGATCTTTAGTTTCTTCAATGATAGCAATAATAGGATTGTATTTCTCCGGCAAACTTATCAAAAAAATTTCAACAACTCTTTGATTAGTAATATTATCCCCATAAATTTTCATTTGGTTTACAAGTTCCATAACCCTAGAGAAATCATCCTTCAACAATTCCATATCCTTCATCTTTAAATTTTCAAAATCTCTTTTCAATGATTGAAGTTTGATGGTTCTTACCTTCAAGTTTCCTTTATACTCTTTCTGAAAAATATCCCATGCCTCCTTCGCTTTTGTTGCATTGATAATTCTTGGAAAGATTGCTTCTGAAACTCCTTGTTGAATAAAAGAGAGAGCCTCTGAATCCTTCTTCCTTTGCTCTTTTAATTGGTTCTTTTAGGGATTTGTCAAAGCTCCTTCATCTTCAGGCTCCTGGAACCCATTTTCAACAAAATCCCAAAGATCCGTATAAACAAAAATAGTTCTCATTTTCACATACCAAAAACCAAAATTTTCACCATTAAAGATAGGAGTAGATACATTTTGGTTGTTGGGATTCGCCATGAACGTCGGTTTGTTCTTGTTCGGGGCTTGTTTTCCCGTGTCCGATCTCTATGCCCAACTTGTTCTTGACCCAACCAAAGTTTTGATACCACTTCTGTTAGCTTTTGATAAAACTCCCTCTAGAATGAACTATTATTTTGTATTGAATTTTTCTCTCTTATTATTCATATCCTTTGCCCATAGGCTTACATCATTTTATATAGAGAATGTTATACATAAGTTCAATGAATAAGATCCATGAACTTAAACAACCTTGCAATTAACTAGGTACATGAATATAATCTAGACAATGTACTTAATAAATATAAAATACATGAATATAAAAATACATGAATACAAAGAATGTATGAACTCAATGTATCCAATGCATGCAATGTATCCAATGTATCTAATATAAATATGGCATTAATTTTAACACAAACAAAACTGCCCCCTTATGTTTGTTAACTTGAGTGAGTTGCCTTCCAAGAACGAACTCTTCATTTTCCTCCAACAAGTCGACTAGAAAGCTCCTCCAAGATCTCAGCCATTGAAACAAATCGAATACTTCGACACAGAGGAAGAAAAAAACCTTGTACTAGACAAGAGAGAAAACCCCCCCCCCCCCCCACACACACACACAGAGAGAGAGAGAGAGTTAATTGGTTTGAACTTTACGCTAGAACTTTGCCACGAAGATCACCCACCTTCAACATTTTCTTGACTATTTCTGAATCCATAATGTAGTGCACAAGATTTTCCCGAATCACAAATCAATTTCAAGCATATATCTTGTAACAATTTCTAGGACTTCGTTTGTTTCGTTATTTTTTATTGTTTGGATAGCTAAAAGTAAGTAAAATATTTTTCATCATAGAGTATAAAATGACTTACATCTTAAAATTTCGCAAGATTTTATTTTATTTTTTTCATCATTCTGGTCGATACTATTCGACGTACATATCAAGCCTCACTGCTTTCATACACATTGGACATCTCTGTTTCCTCTCTCTCTCTCTCTCTATATATATATATATATATATACATATACATATTATGATTGACTTAAGTAATTAATCGGAATTAAGTTGGTGGGCTATATACATATATCATGTATGAACATATTCCTTTTTTATTTTCATTTTTGAAGTTTATTCTATAATTGTTTCTTTATTAAAAAAATTGTTGTAAAAAATATTTTAAGTATTAACCAAACACAGGAAAACAAAAATAAAAATTTGTTTTTGGACAAAATTATTTTATGGCGAAACAAACGGAACCTAAATTTCACATTTTTTTGTTATGTTAATAACTTGTGTGTCTAGGAGTGACTTTTTTGTTTATTTTTTTCATTTTTAGTAAACTCTTTTGTAATTTTTTACAAAAATCTGTACACTTTTGGATTTTACTTGACTAGACGAACTAGAAAAGTTTAAAAAAATTAAAAAAAAAAAATTGAAAAAAGTCCAGAAAAGACAAAAACCCAAAAACAGTTGGTCTGTTGTTTTTTCTTTTTTTTTAAGTAAACTTTTTTTAAATTTTTTTTACATTTTAGATTCGTCTACACTACACGGACGTGAAAACTAAAAAAATTGACATAATTTTTTAAAAGGGTAAATTACACTGACACCCCCTGAGTTTTATGTTTATTACAGTTCTCTCCCTCACCTTTTGAAAATTACATCTCTCCCCTGAGATTTAAAGTTTCATTACAGATTCCCCCCCTCAGTCCTTTTAATTTTTTTAAATACCAATTTTACCCTCATTGGGTAAATTACATTGACACCCCTCACATTTTAGAAATTACAATCCCCTCCCTAAGGTTTAAAGTAATATTACCAATTGCCCCTTCGATTAGTATTAGTTGGAAAAAAAAATTCATTGAAAAAAAAAATTCATTGGAAAAAAATTAATTGAAAAAAAAAATTAATTAAAAAAAATTGTTAGTAAAATTTTTAAATTTTTGTTTAAAAACCAACTGTTGGCTTTTTGGCTTTCGAAGGGTATTTTTGTAAATGCGAGCGTACCAGTAAGGATTAATCAGTCCTTACAGAATTTATAATTGCCAACCAATTATCAGACGATTGTGTTTTAGTTTTTTCAGCCTCAATGAAGAGGACTTTTACTGGTGACTTGACTTAGGAGAAATTAAGTAAAATAACAATCAAATGACGAACAATTGAAGTATTTCATTAACATGAACATTTACAATGATCCAAACTCAGCCTCGAAGAGGTTTACAGTGACGATCTACTTGAAACTACTCCTATGAATCGAAGTGCAGTGCAGGAATTTAAAGTGCAGGAATGTAAAGAACAGTAATTTAAAGTGCAGGAATTTAAAGTGCAGAAAATGTAAAACTGGAAAAGAAAATATGAAGTAAATGACTGGTTTTTTGGATCTGAGTCTGGGGCTTTTTTCTGGGACCTTCCCTGTTATTTATACTTCTCAGGGATGACCTTCGAACTGCACTTCAAACCATCGAACTACTCCTCCATGATTGCTGATCATGTTGCCTTATAAGTAGTTCCATTATGCCATCACTTGTAGTTGAGCTTCCCTCATGTATTTGAATTTGAATATGAGTAACCGTTGAAGCCACGTCATCTTGCATCTCTTTATTGATCTAGTGCTACTCAGATCACGTGAGAACCAATATTAATTGCCACGTGTATGATCAGGATTGAAGACTTGAATAATCTCCCCACAATACCCTTACTCTGCCACGTGTCGAATTGTAACTGGCTTTTACAAAATATGTAGCCAACATTACCCCCCGCACTAATATACCCAATACTTGGTGATATTAGTGGATCACAGTTTTTTCCCGCGCTTTTAGAACGTGCATGGAGTCCATATTCTGGAAACACAACTGTCACCTGTTTGGTGATCATTTGCATTAACTCTCTTTCAATTTGTCGAACATCCCAATACCTTAGTATTCTAACAGACCATGGCTAAATCAACTTCCCTTTCTACTGATTAAGCATATGAAGAGCCATTGAGTAATGCTGCTTCCCCTCGAAAGAACCTCCACGTATTTATTAGCCACCTTTACCCGCCTTTCTATATTCAGGTCATGGGAGCTTTTGCAAATTATCAACCTTTGGAATACGAGCACATTGCCCTTAATCCTTCGATTCAAAAAGTTACAGATATAGATACAAGAAGTTCTTCCTCTAACCTCCCCTTGTACCTCGAACGAACTACTCTCAAGCCTTTGATTCGGCAAGTTGCAATTATGGACTTGGGAAACTCTTCTTCGCAAACCTCTGCATGGGATGAAGCTGCAACTTCTTCCTCTTCCGGGGTTTCTGACTGGACAAGCTGGTCAACACTTGAGTCCTGGGATTTGAGAGAACGAATCAACCATCATTTTGTTGAGTTCACTGACCCTTTAGAATTTCCTTCTTACGCTCGAAGTTCAGTGGTCTACCCCTACGTGCCCATTGACCATCGACGTAGTTTAGAGGAGAATCTACTTGTAGCATGGTACACATCCTCCATGCCTACAAAGATAATGCATACTACCCGACGCCTAGAAGAAGCACAAGGGTACAACCCATCATTCTTAGCCAAAAAGGTGAAGATTTGTTCTTCTGACTGGCTTGATTATATTAATGCCTTTGTTCCTTCCGCTCCCGTGCCATCTCCCATAATAGAAGCATCTACACCTTCTTCTCCATCTTCTGAAATAGAAGCATCTATTTCATCTTCTGAAGCAGAACCATCTACCCCTTCTCCTCCAACAACTCTTTCCTGGACAGAGAAACTAAGGCTTGCCCTTTCCATGGATAAGGTCTTCCCACCTTACAAACCCCCATCTTCCCCTACTCCAGCTGAGCGGAAACAAGCTCAACTTCCGCTTGCAGCTTTCTCTCACTTGCCCTTCAATGTTCTTGAGGACGACGTCCCTCTCAAGAACCTTTGATGGGCTTGTGATATTCTGACTAGGGGCCATGTCCTTAATCCCCTCGCCCAAGCAGAACTTCATATGTTCCTGGACCAACTTCCGGCGCTCCTCCACTGGCATCGAAATTCTATGGTCACTACACAATCTTTGGATCAACTTTCGTCTCTTCGAATTCATGCCCAGTACGAAGCAGAGAACTTCATCGAAGAATTCGATGATTTCAAGAATAAAGATTCTACGTATTGGGATGATTTGGTCATAGACGAATTAGAACAAAGATCGAGAGAGGAAGCTTTTGAAATAAAGGCTGAAGAGCTCTACTACGAAGTGAGAGCACATCAACTCATGCAGCCAATGTTAGAAGAAATAAAAGATACAATAAAGAAAGAAGAAAAATTCATTGATCATTGTTGGACTAAATTTCATGATCTTGTTATTTATTCTATTCCTTATTTTTATGAGCTTGAGTTTGTACCCAGATAGGGTTACTTGATGTAATTGCCTTGGCTTGAATACAAACAAAGTTCTTCCGTATTTGACATTGTTTGACTCTGTTTCCTTTTGTCTTTAAAAGCCAATTCAGAGCTTCGAATTGAACAATCTCATCCTTCGAATCTGGACTCAATTGTTTTTAATGAAACACTAAAAGGAACCAACATGTCTTTTTCCAATTTATGGAGTAAAGTTGACAATTCTGGCTGATATCATCTAGAATTAGTGCTTCGAATTTAACAACCTTACCCTTCAAAACTAACTATAACCAATATATGGTCATGGTTGATATAGCCAATCAATTTTAAATTGACCACTTTTACTTCGAAGAGCAGTCCATGCTGTTTTAGTTTAAAAGACAATCTCCTTTTATAAAAACCAACGATTGGTTTTGATGTTTCAAATAGTAATTCTCATCCTTAAAGAATCCTAAGTTTTTCTTCGAAGGCCGTTATTTTCATTAATAACTCTCAAACAGGTCTTTAAACCCTTTGAAGTATACCAATACTCGAGCATTCTAGCATCTTTAAGCATGTAGTATGCTTCGAAGCCGGCTTCTGTATTTTGAAGCCGTTGTTGTTTGATTTTTGGCGCCAAAATTTGGCTTCGAAGCCAAATACCCTACTTCGAAGCTAGTCTCAGCATCTAGGTTGTGTTTTTTCCCTCCAAAAGTATCAATATTGAAGGAAACTCTTCGTATTCGTACTTTTTAGTACTTAACGACTTAAGCAATATATTTTTCAGACACGAAACCTTCAAAAGCCCTTTTGTTTTGTGCTCTGAAATCACTTGCTCTTTTAACACACAAACCCTACCGATCCTCTATTAACCCTCTCTTTCTCAATGGATCCTTCTTCGCTGAAAGTGCTCGCTGGCGACCGTATCAGCTCTACCATGGCTTTGAAGAAATGCATCGATAAAGAAATCACCAAACTAACAACCGGTGGGTCGAGCACCATAGATAGACGTCTCTTTGTTCCTCGTCACAGCAACCAACAAGAATACGTCCTAGGTCCCATCTTTCGGAAGACCCCTGACCAACTTCCTGCTTTATACCCTCGTTTGGAGGATCACTTTCTTCTATACGAAGGAGGGCTTGACTGGAGCAACTGGAGAATGACCCGGCCTCATCGCTGCTGGCCGACACTGAGAACCGAATGGGAGGAGTGGTATGACAGGGTTGTACCTGTGAGAGAAGATGACCTACAGGAGCTCTATATCCTCGACGCCCTTCGTCTTTCCAGGTTCATCATCCCTGAGGACCCCTTTTTAATTCCAGCTGCTTTATGTTTTTGGAATATGGTTTTTAATTTCTTCCAATTTCGATGTGGCATGATGGCTCCCACCATTCTCGATATTTGCCATCTTTTAGGGCTTTCCCCTCATGGCTCTCCTTTTACTCCTAACTATCCGGACCTCCCTGTCAAATTTTCCCTTCCAGCCTTAAATTCTTCTTATAGTGACTTTGTAAAGGCTGAAAATAAAAAGGAAGGCCCTGTGAAAGACAGAGAACTCTTTTCTTTTATTTTATACTGGTTATGAAAATTTCTTTTTTGCACATCGTCTCAGAGGATTATACCTGAGTTCGCTTCCCTCACGAAGGCACTTGTCTTGAAAAAACATATAGCTCTTGCTCTTGTACTTTTTGGACTATTGCTTTTACATCCAATGTTGAAAATTTAATCAGAGCCAAGGACTTGGCTTCTTGTTCTTCATCTCTTTGCCTATAACCAGGCATTGTTGTCATCCTTAACGACAATCTCTTCATCAGCACTCTCTTGGACTAAGTGCTTCAGGTGTGTCACTTCCTCATCAGCCGTCACTTCGGCTGAGCCATCAGCTTTCCTCAGTATACTGAGTGGTGTCACTCCCTCAATATACAACTTGGCCTCTGCAAAGTCTGCACAGGCTATGAAGGGTTGAGGATCTGCATCAATCTCCTCTGTCTCTCCATTGCCCAAAGCCATCATGATTTTCTTATGCAAAGAGGAAGGCACACATTTGTTAGTGTGGATCCAATCTCCCAAGTAAAGCATTGTATTTAGCATTACTGTCGATTACGAAGAATGCTGTCATGCAATCCCTGGTTCCCACACTCAAGTTAATGGGTAGAATCCCCTGAGCCATCTGTCTGTCTCCAGCAAAGCCAGGGATGGTTGTGCTGGTTGGGATCAACCTGGGATTCTTTTTCCCTAGTTTCTTCAAAGAAGATTTCGGTAGTAAGTTCACTGCTGCCCCATTATCTATCAGGACCCGATTCAATTGTATCCCATCAAAGAAAGCCTTGATGTACAAAGGCTTGACATGTTGTGTCATAGAATTCGAGGGATATTCAAAAGGATATGAGAGGTTGATGCTCACCTCTTCCTCGCTCTCGCATTCAGTTTCCATCGGAGTAGCCATTTCAGACTTATCCTGTACCATACTCACTTGCGACTCCTCACTAGAGACTGGAATATGATCCATGTCTTGGTCATCTTGGTCCTCTTCTTCAGCCTGGAACTCGTGAGGCAGTATGTGTATCATATTGACTGATACCGGAAGAAATGAGCCAAACTGGATGGCTGGTTGTGCCTGTCTCCTTTCTTGGCTACCTTGATCAGTGACTTCAGCAGCATCCTCTATGCTGCACTCTGACACTTCGTTGCTAACTGATTCCTGCGAAGGATCTTTCTCAACTAGTCCTTCAGCCAGAAATGTTTGCTCAGCCATGAAGGCTTCGAACATTTCTTCCTCTGCCATTTCCTTCTTTTGGCTTATGCCAATCTCTTCTTCCGTCTCGCTATCACTTTCCATCAGAGCCTTCTCCAACCCTGCTAAGCTAGTCTTCTCCCTGGCCTTTAGTTTAGAATGAACCTTGGCCAACTATTCTCTGCTGCCAACCACTTTGTTCTGTGGATTTGGCTTTGGAGCATGGTCTGACTTTAGATTCTTCTTTCCTTCTGTCTTGACCAGTGAAGAACTCTCTCCACTTTCTTTCAGATCTTGCTGGTACTGGGCGTACCTGTGCTGAATCTTCCTCCTTTGTGATCTTGAAATGACTGGAACCATATCTGGTTCCTTTGTCTTTGGGTGTTTAAGCAATACCCAATTGTTCGGAGCCACCAATGGAGGCTTGACCATCTTGCCTTGGTTTCCAATATCCCTTTGGGCAGGCACTTCCCTAGGCTTGTTCTGCATTACAAACCAATCTGGGACCCCAAGTACCCACGAACTTGCTGACTCAGATGTTGAACTGTTTTTTTCAACCTTCGAAGCCATCTTCGAAGCTGGCTGTGAAAGTGAGTGTTTGGCTCTGACCTCATGTTTTGAGCCTGATTCAGACCTTCGATGAAGGTAGCCACTTTCTGTCCTGCGTGAGGCTGGTCTAGGAGGCCAATCCCTGGCTTTGATCCCATGAAATGAGCCTCTCTCCAGTTTTCTTTCAGAATGGCTGCTCTCCATTATGTAATAGTTAGGTGGCCTGGATTCATGTAAGGGCCTCTTGCCTTTAGCATGTATTCTGTCCATTGCAGGCTCAACCACTGGTGGTCGCTGCCTATCACTAGCCGGATACGGCCTTTTGTTGTAAGCGTTGGTTGATTTAGGACGTCTCTGAACATCCCTGTAGTATTGCTTCCCATCAATTGGAAGCCCCTTCAACCATTTATAACTCAGTCTGAACCTGGGACACATCCTCTGTATTACAGCTGCTTCCAAGGAATCATCATCCAATGCTTCTTCATCAGAGTGTTCCCTCTGGTGTGAGAAACCTTGTCCAATAGCTGGTGGGTTTCTAGTGTCCTTCTTGGTATTTGTCTGGTTGGCAATATGCATTTGCACATTGACCTATTCCAACTCCTGAAGAGATAAATTCTGGAAGTTTGGTACAACCACATTAGCTGCGCTTTCTCCAACTTCTGGAAACGGGTTACTGTCAATCCCCATGGCCTTTTTTGTTTTGGCTGGGAATTTCAAACTTCCTTTCCGAATTTGCTCTTGGATCTTGTCTCGAAAAATAATGCAGTTTTTAGTCGAGTGAGACCAAGAGTTATGCCATTTACAATATACTTTTCCTTTAAGTTCATCTGGAGATGGTAGTTTTACTCCTTTTGGTAACTTAAGGAAATTGGCTGTAAGCAAATGATCAAAAATGTCATCTGCTTTTGTTAGATCGAAAGAGTACTTTCTGTGAAAGTCTTTCTTTTTAAACTGCTGGTCAATTGTAGTATCCTTATGAATTAATGCTTCACAGATTACAGGTTCTTTGCCCACAATCTCTGCTGCATCAATCTCATAATTTGGATCTCTATAATATGTCTTGTACGAGGCATTATTTCGATCTTGTTCCTCCTCTAGTAATGCTTCATATCGAGACACTTTATAGGTTAGTTCGACCAAATCTCTGAATTCAGTTGAGTCAAACTTCTTTCGAAGCTTGAATTCTAAGCCATTTTGAGCTAATCTTACGAATTCTGGCTCTGGCAGTATGACTCTACATTTATTTCGAGTCCTTTTAAATCTGGCAATAAACTGAGTAGCCTTTTCTTCAGGCCTTTGATTCAATCTTGCCAAGTCTGCCATGGAAACCTCTGGCTCTGATTGGAAGAATTTGGCATGAAATGCCTCTTCCATTTGTTGCCAAGTTTGAATGGAGCCAGGTGTAAGGTTGATGTACCATACAAATGCTCCCCCAGTTAGAGAATTTGGAAATAATCTCAGTTTCATATAATCATGATTAGTGAATTCACCGCATTGAGCAGCAAATCTAGCAATATGCTCTACTGTTGATTGATTTCCACTCTCATAGAAAAGGGTAAAATCTAGTATCCTGAACCCCCTTGGGTATTCATATACCCTATCTACCCGTTCTGGGTATGGTTTTCTGTATACAGGAGTCTGGACCCCCCGAGCCATCGGTCCACACATCTCCTTAACAATATCAGCAATTTGGTCCCTAAGGACCATATTTTGTGCCTGCTGAACCACTATTGGAGGGACAAAAACAGGATTTGGTGGACAAACTTGTGCTTGCGGTCCTCTTGGTCCATAAGGTAGTACATTTGGGACTGGTTGCCCTTGTGGTGCAGGTTGTTGTTGGGGGTGTGGGTAACCCCTTTGAGTATGTCCTGCGAAAGGACCTGTAAAAGGTGCAGGAACAGGCGTTGTGTCCCTTCCATTTGTAGGCCAGCCTTCCAACCCCCCGGGTATAAATTCGAATAAGGGATTATTATATCCTCTAGTGCCAGGTATGGCTTCGAACATGGGATTTGTAACCATTTTCACGCCAGTTTCTTGTACTTGGCCAAATCCACCAACTTGTGTGGTTTCATTGTTAAGTACTGAGGCATTTTGGCCTGCTATAGGCCTCGAAATGGGTTCATACCAAGGCTGAGGTGATGGTCTTTCATAGTTCTGGTTACTAGTTTGACCATTAGAATGTCCATTAACTTACATAGGCTGTTTGTCCCTAGCCAATCTTTACTGAGGGACATTTAAAACTTCCTCTGTGTGTCTTGTGTTTGTTGGTTGGTGGTTATTCATTCGATCCAAAAAGGATGTTGCCCACCTTTCCATTGTGTTCATTAATTGTTGTCCCACAGCATTTACTAGGACATCCCATGGATTGGTTGGCTGAGTAGATGGAACAGTGGATGGTCCAATTCCTTAGTTTCATCCAATATTATGAACATATGGTTCTTGTCCCGAAATACTGGTCTGTTCGACCATAGGTTCTAATAACATGGGAGTTTCCACAGGATGTGTTACCACATTATCCTCTAGATTAGGTATTTCTACCTCTCCTTCTACGCCTTCTTCCAAGCGTTCATTTTCTCCTTGTCATCTTTGTCTAGCCATTTTAACAAGTCCCACTGGGCGTGCCAAAAATATATGTTGGCTTTTTGGCTTTCGAAGGGTATTTTTGTAAATGCGAGCGTGCCAGCAAGGATCAATCAGTCCTTACAGAATTTATAATTGCCAACCAATTATCAGACGATTGTGTTTTAGTTCTTTCAACCTCAATGAAGAGGACTTTTACTGGTGGCTTGACTTAGGAGAAATTAAGTAAAATAACAATCAAATGACGAACAATTGAAGTATTTCATTAAAATGAATACTTACAATGATCCAAACTCAGCCTCGAAGAGGTTTACAGTGACGATCTACTTGAAACTACTCCTATGAATCGAAGTGCAGTGCAGGAATTTAAAGTGCAGGAATGTAAAGAACAGGTATTTAAAGTGCAGGAAATGTAAAACTGGAAAAGAAAATATGAAGTAAATAACTGGTTTTTTGGATCTGAGTCTGGGGCTTTTTTCTGGGACCTTCCCTGCTATTTATACTTCTCAAGGATGACCTTCGAACTGCACTTCAAACCATCGAACTGCTCTTCCATGATTGCTGATCATGTTGCCTTATAAGTAGTTCCACTATGCCATTACTTGCAGTTGAGCTTCCCTCCTGTATTGAATTTGAATATGAGTAACCGTTGAAGCCACGTCACCTTGCATCTCTTTATTGATCTAGTGCTACTCAGATCACGTAAGAACCAATATTAATTGCCACGTGTATGATCAGGATTGAAGACTTGAATAACCTCCCCACAATACCCTTACTCTGTCACGTGTCGAATTGTAACTAGCTTTTACAAAATATGTAACCAACACCAACGTAAACTCATTTTTTGAATTTACGTTTTTTCCTCAGATTTACAAACTAAGACAATTATTATAAACCAAAAAAATTATCAAACAAGTTTTTATGACAGTTTTTAAAATTTTTGTAAATATAAATTGAAAACTGAAAACGAAATGGTTATCAAACAAGCTTCAGATGGTAAAAATGTCGTAAAATTAACAAATAATTAAATAAGTTACCAACATAAGAAATGATTTATCAAAAGATTCTTAGGCTATGTATGGTTTGATTTTTAAAAATTTCTTTTAAAATTTAAAAATTAATTTGGTCAAGAAATAAAAAATAAAAAATAATTTTTAAAAAATAATTTCGTTTAAAAAATAATTTTTTTTATTTTTTATTTCTTAACCAAATTAATTTTTAATTTTTAAAAAAAAATTCTAAAAATCAAACCATACATAGCCTAAGAATCTTTTGATAAGTCATTTATTATGTTGGTAACTTATTTATTTATTTATTAATTTTACGATATTTTTACCATCTGAGACATGTTTGGTAACCATTTCATTTTCAGTTTTCAATTTATATTTACAAAAATTTAAAAAACTGTCATAAAAACTTGTTTGATAATATTTTTGATTTATAAATGATTGTCTCAGTTTGTAAATTTGAGGAGAAAACATAAATTCAAAAAATGAATTTACGTTGGTTTTTAAACAAAAATTTAAAAAATTTACTAACAAATATATTTTTTAATTAATTTTTTTTTCAATGAATTTTTTTTTCCAACTAATACTAACTAAGGGGGCAATTGGTAATGCTACTTTAAACCTTAGGGAAAGGATTGTAATTTCTAAAATGTGAGAGGTGTCAATGTAATTTACCCAATGAGGGTAAAATTGGTATTTAAAAAAATTAAAAGGGCCGAGGAGGGAATCTGTAACCAAACTTTAAACTTCAGGGGGAGATGTAATTTCTAAAAAATAAAAAAGGGAACTGTAATAAATATAAATCTCAGGATGTATCAGTTTGATTTACCCTTTTAAAAAAAAACACTGAAGACAAAAAAAAGTTTTAAAAAAAAATGTGACTTTTTTAACTGTTGCCAAACCACATGCAGCAAGATTCCTCTAAATCAATCGTGCTAATCAACTCTCTTCTCATGAAAGATTCAAAATTAGGATATCTAACCCAACTCATAAGATAGAGATACATGATAAATACACTATAATTGATGCATATAAATTATATAGACCCCAAAAGAGAGACCTCAAAAGAGACCCCAAGTGACTGTGCAAGCAAATGTGGAAAAAAATAATTGAACAACTTTCATGCAAAGAACTGTGCGTGAGATACACACCGTTTTTCTTCACCACGCACGCAAAGACCTATGAGATACACACCGTCTCCCATTGAACTCTCTCTCTCTCTGTCTCTCTCTCTCTCTCTCTCTCTCTCTCTCTACAATTACCCCAAAATCTTGCATTAATCTAAACCAACAAATTCCCACAGTCGGAGATGGAGGAGACTCCGGCCTCCTCCTTGCTTTTCTCTGTGAAATAGATCCAAATCTCAAGCTACACAGAGACATATATATATATATATATATATGAGTAATGTATGCAAACCATAGATGAACTAATCAGAGATCAGGCACATGCACACCCAAAGGGTCGTTGATTTTTGGAGATGAAGATGAAATCACTTCAACACTCACGCAAAAACCTGTGAGATACACACTGTCTCTTATTCAACTCTCTCTCTCTCTCTCTCTCTCTCTCTCTCTCTAAGTACCCCAAAGTCTTGCATTAATCTAAACCAACAAATTCCGACAGTCGGTGATGGAGGAGACTCCAACGACCTGCCTCTTTCTTCATCTTCTTTGCGAAATGGATCCAAATCTCAAGCCACACAAAGACATATGTATATATATGTATATGTATATACATTTGAGTAATGTATACTGTGGTAAAATGAATTTAGAAATACTCTTTCATCCAAACAGAACTTTTTAATCCTCTCTCTCTCTATTACTTTTTTCTCGATCCTATTTCCTTAAGCATGGCTCTTCCTTTTATAATGATTCCCCCAAGGGTCATTGATGGGCCCACTGCATCCTGGGCTTTGATCCTGTTCTTAGGCCTTCCGTATATGAAAGGGTATAGTCAGCTCATATGGCATCATAACTTGTTCGTACTCGGCTTCTCCATTTGCCTGCCTTGGCATGGCCAACTTGTATTCGGCCATATGGTGAGCACTTGAGTCAATCATGAATGATAATCTAAGCCACCACAATTGCCCCCGAACATCCAATTAACATTAGTTTTTCGGCATGGTCATTGTCTACTTTTTCGATTTATAGACTTGGACCTTGATAGTCTAAAATACGACACTTGCACGCTTTTTAGTGTTGATGCATCAGAACAGACGCGATATGATATCATCATTACGTCCCGCCCCATCGTGTTTTGACATTCATTTAATGCGATTTAAAAACTATCCCTCCATATGTGTTGAACCTTGGTTCTTTGACATTCCTCATTCCGTTCTTTCTTCTTCAAAAGACTCTTGCAATTTGCAACTCTTGCTTCTTATCGCTCTAACCTGTAAGTCCCCCCATCTCTCTCTCTTTTGTTCATATTGCAGTCCCTTTTTGTATTTTCTTTATTTGTGTATCTTCCCTTCCGTTTGGGATGGCAACTCATTTGAAAGCTCTCCTCTCTGAGGAGCGAATCGCCGTTTTTCGCTGCGACGTCCAACTGTCCCTCGTTGCAGACAGTGTGGTTGATATGGAGAGGACAGATGCAAACACCATTATTTTTTCTCTTCTGTCAATTGCTGAGGGTGGGGTTCGTTTCCCCTTATACCCATTCCTCAGGACTGTACTACGCTACTGGGGCCTCTTGCCTTCTCAACCCAATGTGAACTTCTATCGTATAATCATGAGTTTGGTAGAATTGAACCGCCTACTTGGACTCAACCTGGGGATTCCTGCTATTCGGCACTGCTTTGTTATAGCGAAGTCAACTGGTCGTCAGGGTCGTTATTTTCTCAAAGCCAAGGATATTGATCACCACTTGGTGACTATGCTTGCTAGCTCTGGAAAAAGAGTTGACAGTGTTATGGTTGCCGTTCGAGGCAATTGAGAATTCAACGAGGGAGAGGATTGCGAAGACCCTATGCCTAGACGGAAAGGTGAGCCAGGTGGCTGAATAGTTGCTTTAAAAATAAGACTTATTCGGCTAAAAAATATGGTGCTAACCCAATTTGTTGTGTGCAGGTAACGACTTAAAAAGAGCCCTCCCTTCAGCAGACGAAGTCGTTCTTAGTCAGGTGAAGACGGTCTTTAAGTACAAAGGGTGTTCAAATCTTCAAGGACAAGAGCACGCCGCTCACATTTCATTAAAGTACGACCCAACCTACTCAACGTTTTCGGCCGCCGACCATATTCCTGTGCCAATGGGAGAACAACAATTGACGGCACTCGTTTTCCCTAATTTCAAAAGCTTTAGGGACATTGGCCTCGAAGGTTCAGACGCTGTGAAGGTTGAACCTGAAGACCGTTTAGAAGAAGAGTGTGCAGACAGCGAAGAGTCTAGACTTGAAGCCCATTTGGAAGACCAAGACTTAAATAGGGAGCTTGATTTGGCCTTCGAGCAGTTTATCCCAGAAGCTAACGGCTGACCCTCTACTTCTGGCCGAGCTGCAGTTGCCTTTCCTGAAGGCGATATTTTCACTGAATTAGGAGATTTGCCTGGGGTCGATTCTAAAGAGATGGGTGGAGAGTCTCTTGCCCAATTCGCCAGACGGAGGAATGCTGAAAAAATGGCAACAAAGAGAAGAGCCAGTGCTGGGGGTGGCCTGGAAACTCCCCTTCTAGCGGCAGTTCTAGAAACTGCACAGCTGATTGTGGATGAAGTTGCCGAAGCTCCTAGTCGATAACAAACGGAAATTTCAGGCTCTGAGCAGACTGAGCAAACAGGTGAAAAATGACCCGTTGAGACCCTTGCCGAATCATCATAAGAACCAATCGACAAATGGCAAAGGATGGAGGCCTTTTCCCCAGCCACGGACTCGGCCAAGCCATTCAACATCCAACCCAGGATGAAGAGTTTGCCAGTTCTGGCCAATGGATCAGCCATCAAAGATGCAGCCGCTATATTAAGTGTTACGTCGGCGCTTTCATTTTTGTCTAACAGGTCCACCTTTCATACCAAGCCAGACGTCGTTTCCATTGCTTTGGCAGCACAATCGGCAATATTGGTAAGTCGCTTTGGATTGTATACATCGTTCTTGTGTTGACTACTAACTTGGTTATATCATGTTTGGTAGGTGGCGGGGAAGATCGCGGAAATCGGCCGTTGACATTATGACGCCGTGGAAAGACTCGGCGTTCTGGAAGGTGAACTTGTAGAGGAAAAACACAAAGTCGAAACTACTATAGCCGACTTCCTAATAGCGACTCAGAAGGCGGAAGCTGAATCCAAAAGAGCTAATAAAGAACAGCGGAGGGCGGATGCCGAACATGAGAGAACCAAGCATGTCGATCTACTCTTTTAGGCCATCGAAGAAACGGCAAACAATATAGACCGCGAATTGAAGTTGGCCAAAGAAGAAAACGTTAAATTACAGGCCGAGTTGGAGAAATCGAAAGAAGCATTGGCACATGTGGAGGCCGATGCGACTAAGGCATACGAAGCCGGAGAAACGGCAACAAAACAACTATATGCAGACGAGGTGTTGAAGTTTGAGAATCGTGGCTTTAAGCACGGCTGGCTAAAGGCTCTGGCGGCTGCCAACGTAACGCTTGAGCAACCAATTCCTTATGAGCAGTTGGAGGTGGAGCCCCTAGAGTTCGATCCAGAAGAGTTTGAAGATAATTAATTTGGCTTGCTTGTATTTTTGTTTTGTTTGGTATTTCTGTAAAGATGTCGTTTGGATGTTTTTGAAGCTTTCTTTTTACTTGAACGTTTTGTTTTTTATTTTTTGTTTTTCATTTTTCATTTTTTGTTGTTGTTATTGTTTTTTTTTTTTTTTTGGTTTACTGTAGAAGTCGGTCATTTTCATTGATAAAGTGGCCTATGTTTGAAGTATAGTTTATGAATGAAAATGCTTATTTTGATAGAAGTTGTTTGAATCTTAATGATCATTTAAATGATGAATGTTTTATTTTAACCTTGGTAATTAATTCGGCCATGTTCAAAGAATGTAGGAAGTGCCTAATGCACTTAGTGCCGAATAAATAAGATCAGTGTGTTCAAGTGGGGAAGTGGAAACATTCGGCGAATGAAGGAAGAGGCCAAATAGATTTACATATTTGCCCTTCCCCAAGTTGAACATGCGTTGCCACCACCGTTGATGAGGCACGTAATGCTGAATAAATTGGATCAGTGTGTTCAAGTGGGGAAGTGGAGACATTCGGCGAATGAAGGAAGAGGCCGAATAGATTCACATATCTGCCCCTACCCCAGTTGAACATGAGTTACCACCGCCGTTGATGACGAACAAATGCCAAAGTAACGGGGAGGTGTGCATTTCGGTGACCGTGGGCGCATCATAAAAGCTACACTATCATTAAGGTAGGGGGCGTCGTTAAATAGACGATGTGCAACCCCAAAAATACTGTACTATCAAACCACAAAATAGCTAGTGAATAGAGTGGAGACAGGAGCCTTGTGCAGCGAATAGTGTAAACACATTTCTAGCAGGTTATTCTTTAACAGCAAAAGTGAAGGAAAAAGTTTCGCGGAACTGAAGGCAGAGATGAATCACAAACAGGGTGGCGATGCTGCTAGAGCGAGCATGGTAGCTTCAGAGGAGTGGGAGAGATGTCGCTAGCCCCGTCGTTGAAGTAGATCGCCAAGGAGAGGGAAGGCAGAGAAAACACACCGGGGTGGTACGCAGTAAAAAAATAGCTAGAGGTCTGGCCGATACGAGCCGAGTAGACCGCCACGCCCACTGAGCTTTATTGTCTTTATTGGCAACAAACCCATGGCTGAGGCAGATTCGATCATTCATGATCTGAACATGATAGTGGATTTTACAAGGCAAATATTTTCACCCAAAGTTCAGCAGTCCATGATTAGGCGAAGCGACTACGAAGTGTTCAGAGAGGGTGTCCATGGGTCTCTCAAAGGGCTCTACTGTGCATACGAGACCGGTATGCGCCTGCGGACTGCTTAAAAAGAGATAGCGCAGATGACGGCTGAATTCGTGATTTGGAACATCGTACGGAGAAGGCTGAGAGTGAATGGTAGAAAGCTAGGGCTGCCGAAAAATCGCCCGTGGTATCGGCGACGACTGTTGGTATCAATAAAGTGAACCAGCGTCTAATTGATCACACTATTGCCGATTGAGACACGGCGACTATGTTTACCAAAGAGGCGATACGATCGCGTGCCTGTGAAGAGGGTTTCTTTGATTGGTGGAAAATCGGTATTGCGAAGACGAAAGAAAAGCTAGCCAATGATTTATGTCAATGTGAGAACCGTGGGTTTAAACACGAATGAATCAAGGCGCTTCAAGCTGTGGGCATGGATTCAATGTCGCCCCGGTACCAAAATTACAAATTTTCGTTTGAGGCCTATGATGCCGAGAAAACGGACGATGAAGAAAAGGCTGATGACGGAGAGGCTGTGGCGACTTCTGAGAGAGCTTGAGCAGTTTAATGGATTTAGATCTTTGTATTTCTTTTGCTCTTATTTTAATAAATTATGTGTAATGGACTTTAATGCATATCGTGTTTGTCTTTTTGACCCAATATGATGTATAGCACTTATAAGAGTACTTTACAAAAAAAAAAAAAAATACTAATTATTCTGCCAATTTATGAATTGATAATTGCACCAAATTTCGGAGTATCTAATCAACTGCCAATTATGCCAAGTACAAAGAGTGCTTCGAATTCGGTGGCTTATTCAGCCGATCGTGCCAAGCACGAGGGGTGTTCCGAATTCAGAGTCTTTAATTGGCCAACTATGCAAGCACAAAAGGTGCTCTTAATTCGGAGGCTTATTCGGCCGATCGTGCTAAACACGAGGGGCACTCTAAATTCAGAGTCTTTAATTGGCCAATTATGCCAGCACAAAGGGCACTCTGAATTCGAAGTCTTTAATTGGCCAATTGTGCAAGCACAAAGGGCGCTCCAAATTTGGAGGCTTATTCGGCCGATCGTGCTAAGCACGAGGGGCGCTCCGAATTCAAAATCTTTAATTAGCCAATTGTGTAAGCACAAAGGGCACTCCAAATTCGGAGGCTTATTCGGCCGATCGTGCCAAGCACAAGGGGCGCTCCGAATTTAGAGTCTTTTTTAACTATTCATATGAGATTTAAGCGAACAAAAGCCAAGCTAAAGTCACTGATGAATTGAATAAATATATTCATATTAGCAGAAACAGAAGATAAACACGTGATTGCTACATACTTCAAAAAGCCAAAAAGCATGGACAGTTCCCATGTCTGTTAATGATAAAATTTGTGTAAGTGGGTGGCATTCCATGGTCGGGGAAGCCTTTTTCCAGACATGTCTGAAAGCCGATATGCCCTTGCCCTAACAATTGAGTCAATATGATATGGGTTGTGCCAATTGGAGCCCAGCTTGCTGTCGGTCGGATTTTTAGTGGTAGGAAGCACTTTCTTGAGAACCAACTCCCCTGGGATATAACGGTGCGGTTGTATGCGCTGATTATATGATTTGGCAAGCTGCTGCTGATAGCGTGCCATATGCACAGGAGCCCGATCACGACGTTCCTTAATCAAATTCAAATCCAAGGCCAACATCATGTCATTTTGTCTTGTGTCAAATGCTTTTGATCTTAGAGTGGACAGGCCGACTTCAAGGAGAATAATAGCTTCGGTCCCAAAACATAAGGTGAACGTTGTTTCGCCAGTAGGTCGCCTTGGAGTAGTGCGATGGGCCCAAAGTACACTAGGCAGTTCTTCAATCCACTTGCCCTTGGCCTTTTCCAACCATTTCTTGACTCCATCCAAGATCACTTTATTGGAGCCCTCGGCTTGGCCATTGCTCGGTGGATATGCTAGTGAGGAGAAATATGGTCTTATGCCGTATGTGTCACACAGCTCACGATAGATGCCACAGTTGAATTGAGTGATGTTATCGGATATGAGTGCCGGTATGCCGAATCTGGTTATTATGTTCTTCCAGACAAAACGTTTGACATCTACGTCTCGTATGTGCGCCAATGGTTCCGCCTTGACCCATTTTGTGAAATAATCCATTGCAAGAATCAGGAATCATTTGTTTCCTAAGTAGATGAGTCAAATGAGAGAATTTTTGGCATTGCTCACACTTCTTTACTTAGTTCTCTGCATCAGTCCGCATGGTAGGCCTGTAATACCCCTGGGTTATGGCTCGGTGGTCTAGTGAGCGCCCTCTAAAATGGGTGCCGTAACTGCCTTCATGTATTTTAGCCAAAAAATCCTCTACCAAGTCTAGGTGCACACATTCCAGATAAGGCCCTAAGAGAGATTTTTTGTGGAGCTTTCTATGGGGGTCCAAATAGAAGCGCAGGGCCTTATTCCGCAACTTATAGGCTTCTTTCTTGTCCGCATGCAGCTATTCTAAGGATAAAAATGCGGTAATGGAATCCATCCAACTCAACCCCCGGTCAATAACATTGATGCAAACAGAATCTGGGAGATCAATACTCGGCTCACTGACGAATCCCATCTCAATGGTCCGCTTAACCTCCGAATTGATGGCAGAAGCCAAGTAAGCAAAGAGTATCCGCATGGGTATTTTGGTCATGGGTAATTTGATTCAAGTCATGGTGGTCAAACTTTACGAGTAATGAGTTTTCCATTTTCATGTACGGTGCCATTTGGTCGTCCCTAGCTACATACACCCCCTTTAGTTGATTGATAACCAACTTTGAATCGCAAAAACTTGTAACCGCTTAGCACCAAGTCGATGCGCGTTACGAAGGCTGATGAGCAAAGCCTTATATTCGGCTTCGTTATTTGATGAGTCAAAGCCGAGCTTGACCGCTTGTTCTATTATGGCACCTTCAAGAGTCATAATCACTACTCCGGTCTCGCAACCACCCTTGTTAGATGAACCATTGCGGTATATATACCAAATATCTCCAACATACATCCTCCACTCTTGTTGAGGTTAGAAGGCCGGTCACTCTAGATTTAAGTCGACATGACAACTAGTAAATTTGGCAACGAAGTCGGCCAAAACCTGTCACTTGATTGCCGTTCTGGATAAGAATTGAATGTCATATTGGCCGAGTTCTAACGCTCATTTGGAGACGCGCCCTGATGATTTTGCACTGCGAAGTACTGTTTGGAAAGGGTAGTCCATCAGCACGGTTACTGTATGGGCCTGGAAATAGTGCATTAATTTCCTGACAGCCACCACCAGGGCCAAAATCAGCTTTTCCAGTGGTAAGTATCGCATCTCGGCATCCACCATTGCCTTACTAACGTAAAAAATGGGTCGTTGCTCTCCTAGCTCATCTTTGAGTAGTACGGCGCTGACCGCACGATCTGAGACCGCAAGGTACAGGATGAGTGTGTTGTCTGGCGACGGAGTTGTCAAGAGCAGTATTAAACAGAGATAAGCTTTTAAGCCGTCTAGGGCGGTCTGGCACTTGGGGGTCCAAAGGAATGCCTTCCCCTGTCAAAGGGGTGTGAAAAAATGGTTGGCAACGATTCGAAGAATGACTAATGAATCTGTTGAGCGCCGCGGCCATTCCCATCAACTTTTATACTTTAACTGATTGAGGGGAGCCGAGTTCCAAGATTGCGGTAATTTGTTTCAAGTTGGCCACTGTAGACACCCCATTTTTGACCGACCTTAAGACTCAGACGTCACCGATTGAGCGCTCGGTGATGTTGCATACTGTGCTCGTTCAGAAGTCTCAGAGTCGCGGCTGTGCGCCCTGCCTCCGGACTTCCGAATTCTCTTTCGTGCCTTGTCTTGGTTTGCGAACCAGACTCGGTTTCCTCTGTTTTCTTTCCTGAGGGAAGGGAGTGGTCCCGTAGATTATCTCCCGGTGGCCGTGAGCTACTTTTCGTGGCCGTAGGCCATTCTGCCCATTTCGGAGCCCGGTTCCCGGTTTTCGGTGCCGTCAGGCCGTGTGCCTCGGCTCGGGACCGCCTAACCATCTCCGAGTTCTCCGGTTTTTGGCATGCACCTCTGTTTCATAGTTCCGAGGAACACTGGGGCCCCTGATGCCCACTTCGTGGCCGAACACCGCTTTCGGTGCTTACGGCCGGTTTTCGGGACCCTGAACTGCGCGGTTTGGGCCCCGAGCATTCATTTCGCATCCGTTTTCTCCGGTTTTTGGCAGAGACCTCTGTTTTAGCATTCCAAGGAACACTGGGGTCGCAGATACCCACTTCGCTGCCGAACACCACTTCCGGCACCCGCAGCCCATTTTCGGGATCCCGAATTGCTCGGTTTTGGCCCCGAACGTTCATTTCTCATTAGTTTTTGTTCAAACTTGGCAGGTACCTCTGTTTCAACACTAGGAAGATCACTGGGGGGTGGGAGGCCAGCAATTATCCCAGATAACCAGTTTCGCTCCTCCGGAGCCCGTTTTTCTCACTTCCGGGCCAATGTTGAACACCTTGGGGGTATTTTCTTCCAACCAAAGCTACATATCTGTGATCAGGGGACATGGGAGGAAACTTTGGTATGGTGGTCGGCGAAAAACTGTGGGTTTCATTTTTGGGCCTCTCCTTCAAGCTCTATGTTGTGACTCTTGGTTCAATGTTGCCAAATTCCAACCTTGGATCCTTGTTCTACACATCTAGGAGGACACTTTGGCATGGTGGTCGGCCAGCAATTATTGGTTTCATTTTTGGGCCTCTCCTTCAAGCTCTATGTTGTGACTCATGGTTCAGTGTTGCCAAATTCCAACCTTGGGGCCTTGTTCTACTCACATGGGAGGACACTTTGGTATACTGGTCGGCCAGAAAATCTTCAGTTCATTTTTTTGGGGTGGCCGGTCGGCTAGGCTGAGTGGCTGGCCGACCAGGTGGGGTGGCCGACCGGCCACCTGCCAGAAAACCACCTGGCCGGCCTGCTTCCCCCTTTCCAGCTCAGTACAGCTGTCCGGATATTTTCTTGCAAATATCTCCCCCATCCGGGGGATATTTTGGGAGGGAAAGCTTGGATGCTTTGCCCTCCCCTTTTACACCTTGTTTTGCCTATTTAAAGGGACCATCATCTCCTTCCTCAAGGTTACAAAATTGTCTTCAAGAACACCTAAGCAAAAACCCTAATCTCCATAGCCAAAACCTTCAAAAAAGCTTCAAGTGTTGCTTGATTCCTTCACCAATACCTAGCCTCACCATTCCAACCTTGATTCCAGCAGCTAGGAAGTGAATTTCAGAGGTTGAGAAGCTACAAATCAAAGCCAAGAAGCAAAGAAAGACAAGTCTTCAAGGGTAAGTATTCAAAACCAACTTTTAGGGCTTTTTCTTGATTCATTTTTATACTCTAATTGGTTGAGAATTGGGGCTCCGACCCCTACTTCTTTTGTGCTCATATTGAGCCCCTCTACAACATTGTAGAAGGGCTCAACTTCATTTGGTGTTTCTATATACTAGTTCCTTCAATATTCACCAAGTTTGTCACATTTTTGCATGCTAAAATTGACCTATTTGTGTTGGTTTTTAGGGGTCCGACCCCTACTGCTTTCTTGCTTATTTTGAGCCTCTCTACAACATTGTAGAGGAGCTCAACTTCATTTGGCCATTGTATCTACCACCTCCTTCAAATTTCATCAAATGTGCCACATTTTGTATGCAATTTTTGACCTATTTCTATTTGTTTTTGGGACTTCGACCCCTACTGACTTTGGTCTTATTTTGACCCCCTTTACATGTCTCATTAAGAAAATTTTGTCATTTGGTGTGTGCTTTGCATGTCTCTTGTTATAGCCTTTTTTTGAGCTCCATTTTGCATGGAATTGTTAGCATGATTTTATTCTGATTTTGGGGTTGCCATAAACTGAACATATGCTTATTTTTGGGCCCTCTTCAGTGTTGTAGAAGAAAATTTTTCTATTTGAATTTTCTATATACTACTTGCTTTGAAAATCCTCTTTTTTACCGTATTCTTGCGAGCTATTGTTGCCATATCTATGCTTGCATTTTGGCCATGTTTATTACTGAAAAAATGCCATATTTGGGACTGCCTTGCTACTGTTATTGCTTCCATGATCATATTTTGCATGTATAGCATGGCTATAGGCCATTTCGGGGCTTAATTTCACATTTTCGGGATGATTGCATGCTTCGGGTGTCGTTTCGAATTGTTTCGGGGCTGTCTCCCCCTTCGTTTAGGTGCTGAAATTTGGTTTGCATGTTTGCATGTCATTTCTTATGCTATTTATATCATTTTTGCATTGCCTCGGTTTGCGTGCCCGTGTGCGCGCATTTCGAGGCACTTTATTTTTATCCGACGGCAGCTTATGTGAGTGTGGTTGAGGCCCTCTCATGTTGGCGTAAGCCCAATTTGCATTTTCATGCTTGTATGCCATTGCCTCGGTTTGTGTGCCCGTGTGCACGCATTTCGAGGCACGTTATTTTTATCCGCTGGCTTCCTATGTGGGTAGGCTGAGGCTCTCTCATGTTGGTATAAGCCCATCATTGCATTTCTGTAAAATTTTCATGCTTGTATATCATCGCCTCGGTTTGCGTGCCCGAGTGCACGCATTTCGAGGCACTTCGGTTTTATCTGATTTGCACTTCATATCATTGCCTCGGTTTGCGTGCCCGTGTGCACGCACTTCGTGGCACTTCGGTGTTATCCGATTTGCATTTCATATCATTATCTCGGTTTGCGTGCCCGTGTGCACGCATTTCGAGGCACTTATGTTTTATCCGATTTACATTTCATATCATCGCCTCGGTTTGCGTGCCCGTGTGCACGCATTTCGAGGCACTTCGGTTTTATCCGATTTGCACTTCATATCATCGTCTCGGTTTGCGTGCCCGTGTGCACGCATTTCGAGGCACTTCGGTTTTATCCGATTTGCATTTCACATCATCGCCTCGATTTACGTGCCCGTGTGCACGCTTTTCGAGGTGTCTCATTTTCATCTCATTTTCATAGCATTGCGCATGCTAGGTTGTATATTAGTTGCATTTCATGCATATCATGCATATTGCACGGGAAACGAGGCACGTTTCGTACTCCGAGTGACGGAACGGGTCTCAATTCCCAAAGTCACCGACACTCCGGATTACCCATGATGGAGTTAGGTTTTCATTGTAGCATTTATCTGCATTCATCTGATATTGAGTTGTGCAATTCGGCTCCTCGGCCATCATGCATCGATATGCGTGATTGGTGGCACGAAGATCGAGGCATGCATATATTTGTGAAATACACTGCTGTGCCCTTTTCCTGCTCTCTGTTGCAGCAAAATTCAGAGTTTAGCAACTTTCGGAGTCGGACGCGCATTTCAAGAAATATTGCCAACAGAGGCTAATCGGGGCATTCCAGTGGATTTCCGCGCCAGGCAGCCCAACAGGCGGCATCTATCAGAAGCAAGGCAGTCCCTGGCTTGCACGCCAGTTTTACCGCTTTTATTAATTAATTTGTCAATTAATTAGAAATTTGTATATTTATTTCCGGACTGTATATTCTTTTATTCGGACTGTATATTTATTCGGACCCTCTGCGCGGGGGCACAATTGTAATAAGGGTGTGTGAGTGTGATGTATGTCTTCCAACCCCCATTTCTTTCTCCCTTTTATTTACCCGCTTTGATGGTTAGATATAGGGCATATTTCAATTAGCATACAGTATGACAGCATGTTTGCATCATTCATCTGTATTGCATGCATCGGGCTCGGCGCATCATACAAACTGCATTTGTATTTCAATTCTAAGTTGAATACATGTTAGCCGTTGCATTTCATATGCCATCTTTAGAATAGCCGAGCCTACTATAGTTGCATTTTTGCATGTGTTGCATTAGGCATTCTGTATATTTTAGGATCATGCATGATTTCTAATAAGTTTTCTGTTTTGGCTCGGAGTACTCGGTGAGTTGTTATGCTTTAGCATCCTTGCACGCGTGTGAGTGTTACCATGAATAGCATGCTTACCATGAGGCTAAATGCTTATGTGATATAACTGCCTTGAATGCCTGTGGGTGGAGGTTGAGTTATCTGAATTGGGACAATGCATTGACTGTTTGTTTTAAGCCCACTAGATTGTGGCAAAACCATGTTTTCTAAGCCCACCCGAGGGTGGCAAATCCGCATTTTAGCCTGCCTGCGGGCAGCACCATCACACCATTTTCAAACAAACAAACATGAAATATTTTGTTCCAATTCAGACGGCCCAGTCTATACTTGTTTGCTGCGAGCATCACATAGTAATCTAGGCTAATAACCGGAATAAGAGCATACAAAGTTTTCAAAAACAGATATCATGGTTAGTAGAGGCCGGTCTTTGACCGGGCGAGAGGGGGTGCTCACGATGTGACCTTCCCTAATCGTACCCAAGTTCCCGAGCCAACTTTGGTGATGACGGACACGTGGCCTTTCAGCACCGTGTCAGGGTTTCCTAAATTTCCCATTTTAAAAATATTTAGGTGGCGACTCTGTTATCTGGCAAAGCAGTCCATGTTTGGCACTTCTTTCAAAAAAATCTGTTTTTCTTCAAAACGATTTGCCGGATTTGGACTCTTTGGTTCGAGATTTGGAACCGCAACAAAAATCGAGTCCGAACTGTAGCGAGGTCCCCCGCGGGCGTTGTTACAGTTTCTGGCGACTCTGCTGGGGATTTAGAGAACTTGACTCGAACTCGTGATATCTGCTTTTGATTACGCTTGTGTGTTTCTTTGCATTGCATTTGCATTTGGTGCGCCTAGGACACCGTGTTTGCCATCTGCTATTCCTGAGCGGTTTGCCGGAGGCTTGTCTTGTCAAGGCATGTCCATAAGGCTGATCGGTTACGGGCTCTGCCAGTATGGGAACACAAACCCCGGTTTTACCGGGGCACCCTTTTTGACCATTCAACCTAGTGCATATTCGGATCCATAGTGACCATTCCAAACTAGGACAGGTTGCTTACCCGTTTATAGGTTGTTTGAAGCCGCTGTGTGCGTAGTGAAACCCTAGCTCCTGACAAAATAGGACAGGGAAACCCTACCCCAACATAGGGGTGTTTTGGCTCTCACTTATCTGTTATGTGCTTGTTAGAGTGCGTCTCTACAGGGAATGCATGTATCAGTTTACAAGTTCGGGCATCAGGCCTGCGGGCACCAATTCAGTATTTTGGGCATCAGGCCTGCGGGCACCAATTCAAAATTGTGGGATTCAGTTTACCTGAGGGTAACAGTTTACAGGCAGAATTTTGGGCAGGATTCAGTAGAGGGCACACTCATTCAACTATGCTCGTATCTGTTCAGATGAAATCAGGCTGAGATGCTGTCTGTTTTCTCTTTTGCTAGGTAGTCTTGGGAACCATAGCTTCAGAAGGCTCCAATATCCCCCGAGGATCATTAGACTTGTGCTGATAGACTTTGTCGGGTCAGAAATTCAGTTCAAGGGCAATTAGTGTTGCTTTACCAGAGGCAGGGTAAAAAGACCAGTCAGGCACAGATCGCCAGTTCAGCAGTTACCAGATCAGTGGCCCTTATCCGCCCCACCAGTAAACAGTCAGGCTGAGGTCTCAGTTTTTACTGTAGGGATAGACATACCAGTCAGTTGGATGGATCAGCAGAACACGTCAGGGATGGAGGCAATGATGCGTCAGATGCAAGAAAGTATGAAACTCATGCAGCAGGACACGGCCCGTCAAGCGGAATTTGCCAAAAGCCAGGCCGAGATTATAGCCCAACAGGCAGAGACAATTGCCAGGCTAGAGCAACAAACTGGGGTATCTACTTCACACCAAGCTCCTCCCCTGCCCAGAGTTCCGACGCTCGGGGAGACAGCTAATGTCCAAGAAGATACAGACATTCTGACAAGGCCACCTCTGCCCACGATTCTACCCCAGCTATCCAAATCACCGATCAACCTGCCAAGTTTACCCTTCGAGTTCAAGACGGACCCCACAGCATTGAAAGTGAGCAAGCTTGAGAAGTTGTTCAAAAAGTCTCAGGGGGCCCATTCCATTCCTGATATAGAGGATGGTTATACCAACTCAGTGGTGACATTACCGGATCGGTTCAAGATGCCGCATATCGATCGATTTGATGGCTCTGGAGACCCAATGGTGTACCTTCAATTGTTTTCTGATATCCTGAGACCAATGGGTTTGACCACAGCCCAGAAACTATCACTATTCGGCCGAACCCTGTCCGGGATAGCCGTAACCTGGTATGCAAAGTTGGAGAACTCTGTGAAACAGAACTGGGAAGAGTTGGCTGAGGCCTTTATTGATCAATACTCCTATAACACACAGATCGAGGTCACAACTCGTGATCTCGAAGTCACCCGTCAAGAACCAAAGGAGGGTTTCTCAGAGTTCATGACGAGATGGAGAGCAAAAGCCTCAATGATGACCACTAGGCCCGCTGACAAAGATCAGATTCGGATGATTGTGCGCAATCTCCAGCCCAAGCTCATGCAGAAGATGATTGTTATCCCCTTCCCTACCTTTTCAGATTTGCATGAGATGGGGGTTCAAATCGAGGATGCCATCAGACAAGGGATCTTTGCAGAAGATAATGAGCCTTTGAAGAGGAATGTTGCTCGTAGTTCCAATGCTACTACTGATGGTAGCACAACTGCGAAATGCTCAGAAGTAGGCACTATCACCACTTCCCTCAATGGCCAAAAACCAACCACTTCAACTCGGCCCCAAGCCAGAAAATTCCATCCCCTTTACATGAGTCTCTCCCAAGCTTTGAAAAAGCTGCAAGAAGAAGGGCACCTAGAACTCCTAGAACCCCAACCCCTCCCAAATCCTCTTCCACCAAGGTATGACCCAGCTAAATACTGTGCCTACCATCAACAGCACGGTCATGATACGAACCGTTGCTTCCGCCTTCGTCATAAGATTCAGGATCTTATTGACGAAGAGACCCTAGCTCCACCAAAAGGACCTCAGGTTAGTACTGACCCATCACCTCTACATCTCAACCTCATCCATATATTACCATCCACCTTCGACCCCAGCATATACATCACCCCGGCCCATCTACCTAAGCCTGAGGTGTTTATCCCGGAAAGCATGGACATATGCATGATGGGTGCATCTGGACCCCAGTCATCCCAAACCCATGAACCCACTACTTCTGAGCTGATGAGGATGATTGAAGATCTTTAGAGAACTGTGGCAGATTTAACCTTTGGAGTTTTGCCTCCATCATCGACCACACCACATACTGGGAATTTCTGGTCAAAAGGCTCCCTAGTCTTGAGGCGGGCTGCATTTGAGGAAGGCCAATCCCTTGGCAAAGTGGAGGCGAGTGGAAAGAACAAGGTAGGGGCGGACATGGATCCCCATGAACATCTTCTGTTGGCTGTTGAGGCTTTTGAAAGCCGAAGGACTGAACAAAGAGCAAGTGCTCGCAGTTGTTGCAAAAACTGTGGACGGCATTTTCGCCACTCAAGTCGGGGGGAGTTTGAATCAAGGGGCAAGCCGGGAGAAGGGTCGTTGTATCAGAAACGTTCCTTTCAGCTATAATCCTCCATTCGGAAGAAATCAGCAAGCCAGGCCAGCACCTGCCAATCTCTCCGTTGGTGCGTCCAGCAAAAATCCACAAACCCAGAAGTACCAACCCCGAGGTTGGAGGGTCTTCCATGCCCTCCACATGCCTTTGTCGAAAGCTTTCCAAATCCTTGTAGGACAAGGCCATCTCAAACCCCTTGAGCCTCGGCCTCTCCCGAACCCTCTTCCGGCTACACATGATGATACCCAGTACTGTGCGTACCATCAGCAAACTGGCCATACTACCGACGACTGCTTCCGTCTTCGCCATGAAGTACAGGATCTATTTGACAGCGGGGTTGTCCTCCCGCCAAGCTCTGCAAAGTCTATCGGCACAGGATCGGTGAACTTAAGGGATAATGTGATGTGATTGGGGGGATGAACCATTTGCGGGTGGCACTCAAATTACTCCAGCTGTGGTGGATGGCATGCACTGTTTTGAGCACTCGCGAATATCAGTTTTTGTGCTTTCTGACTTGGGTATTGGGTCAGTTTTTGTTACTTTGTTTTGAGTCTGTCTTTTTGTTTTGAGTCAGTCTCTTTTGTCTTGGGTCTGTCTTGTTGTATCGAGTCAGTCCTGTTGTATAGAAGTCGGGTGATTCCGGGGGTGTTACCTCGGGCGTCACCATTTTGTTTCGTGTTTGTCTTTTTGCTTTGTTTTGAGTCTGTTTCTGCCAGGGAGCCAGTTATGTCAACAGATTTTGAATGAAACAGCAGTGATTTCCACGCTCTCGCATTTGCTTCTGCCGTGTGCTAGTTGTGCCGGGATTTGAATGAAATGGCAGTGCATTCCACCTGCTCTCTTGTACCCTGAAGTCATTGTATTAACCTAAGTTTTTCAAAACCTTTTTGAACACTGCAGTGAAAACAAAGAGGGAGGAATTCCTCGGGATTTGCAAAACTTTGATCAAATGAGAGAAAGAGAGGCGTGCTAAGCCCTTTAATGAATGAAATCATGCTTGTTAGCGTGAGTACTGAGAAGGACCCTGGCTTGATCCAGACTTGATTCCTACACTATCTTCAGCGCGAGCGATTCGTCGCTTTCTTAAAAACTGTCAAAACAAATGTTTTGCGCAGTCCTGCGAAGACCTGTGTGGAATCAGCTCTTGAGATTGTGCAGCTTAGGATCGCTCTCAGCCTCGAGACTCGACCCCTCATTGCTTCTAAACCTTGACTTGCATTCAGAAGGTTCAACGGTCAACCTATGATGTGAGGCCTGTGTGGCCAGATTCGAAGCAGCTCTCGAACAAGAGGCACCAAAGTCAGATCAAGAAGGATCAAACCTCAGTCAGAAGAAGCTTGCAAGGCTAGAGCAGAAGCACCCCTCGAACTAGGGGCAAAAATGTCCGATACTGCTCGAAGAGCCGAAGATGGACCCTTCTGCGAATCAATACAGCAGTCATTTTCCGGGATTCAGATGACTTCAGGATCTCAAAACCATTTGGCATGGACCTGTTACACTTTTACCCTTTGAGAGGCTCGCTGGGCCGAAAACCCAGAAGGGCGACCCAGGCAAAAGTTAGAGCAAGAAAAATGCAAAAATGCAAAAAGAAAATGCAAAAAAAGAACAAGAAAAGAAAAAAAGGAAAAGATACAAAAAATTCAAAAAAGAGAAAAAGATAAAAAGAAAAGATGAAAAAGAAGAAATGAAAAGAATGAAAAGAAAAGAAAAACAAAGCTCGCAAGGTCAAAAACCTGCAACAGGCGCCTTGGCAAAAGTTAGAGCATAAAAAGGAGAGGTTAAATACCCGAGTGTACCTTAACCCCGAACTACGTAAGGCTTGATTCCCATGTTTGGGATACGTAGGCAACTTCATTCTGAAGTCCAGCCATAAAACAATTCAAAATCGATTGTGTCCATGCGATGGTTCTGATCATCTTTGCCTCCTCTGTATCCGAGAGACTGGTTGTGTTCGTCGCTCTGAGGACTGACTACAAGTACACTGCGATGCTATCCAAACAAGGGGCAACTTTCCGTTGCCATTCAATGCGCCGCGGTGCCGTTCAAACAAGGGGCACCTTTCCGTTGCCATTCAACGCGCCGTGGTGCCGTTCAAACAAGGGGCAACTTTCTGTTGCCATGCAACCCTCCTCAAGCAAGGGGCAGTTTTCCTCCAGATTCGAGGTTGTGCATCTCAAGAGTAGGTTCCGCGCTTGTTGAGCATTGGCCGTTTGCAAAAATAGTTTTTGAGAATTTTTACTGAGGTTGACTAATTTTCTCGAAAATTGTTTCATTTTCCAAACTGGACCATTTTCTTGGACCCAAAAAAGGAAAATTTTCAGTGCTCATAGCCTGAACTGCATGATTTCAAATCAAAAATCGAACAAACATGTTAATCTAACTCTCATTTTGGTCAAAATTTTTTTAGGAGAAAGCTCAAAAATAAAAAATGGTCAAAATGATGAACTAGGGGCACAATTGAGTCAGGTGTTCTGTCTTTTCCCCGTAGCCAATGCATTTGCCAGAAAGGGCACCATACTTGCCAAGAAGGGCGCTCTACCTGCCGGAAGAGGGCACAACGGAAGCTAACAGCAAAAGGGCAGAAAGCTCTCACATCCTCCAAGCAATGAGGTATCAAGCCAAGTGCGAAGCACGAATTGGAATGGGGCCAGACATTACACTCCCTCATCTGGACAGATCTGCTCACGTCCAAACTCCCCAGCAGGGCATCATCGACCGATGTCAGCTGCAGATTTGCTACATACCCATTTGTAGCACAACCCCTCTGTGGGAGGACTTCACTAGCTGTGAGCGGAAGAAAGAAAATCTAGCAGAATGCTAGAGGCACGAGCCCACAACTTGCTGTTTATCCATCAACCACGCAGGGGAGGGATTGAAAAATGAGAGATTGAAGAATAGAGAGATGTGCGATGAGAGAAAAAGTGAGAAAAGGGCTTTTTCAGAAAAAAACGAGTTTGAGGGCCGAGTGATGTGAGAATCACAAATAAGAAAGGGTGGGACATATACCCGGTGAAACAGGCTCCCTGTGCACGTCTGAGTGTCGTGTCTTTTTGTTTTATCTCGATTTTGTTTTGGGTCGTTTCGAGTGTTACTCGATGTGTCTAGGTTGTGTTCCTTTTGTTTTCTTGTTGAGTCGTAGTGTGCTGTTTTCAGTCGTAGGCTCAATACCCAGTTGAGAACTTATGCTCACTCTCAATTTCAAAAAATCGTTTTGTGCTCCGAGTGCCGTGCCGTTCTCCACATTTGTGCAAAATAGAATTTGTTCTTTCATAAAACTGCAGGGTTCAACCCAGGTCATGTGAGAACAGTGAAACCAGGACCTATCTGAAGCTATGGGTTTCGGGCTGCAAAGCAAAAGCAAAAGAGGAAAATGTCAGGCATCTGAGTTTTGTTCCTACTTCAGTAGGCTCCGAGACTATATTCCGTGTGTACCTCTTCAGGTCTTGCCAATGTTCCGAAGTATGAGTGTGCCTCTACCTCAAGCTCAAGATCAAGTCTACTTCAAGCCAGAATGGCGATCAAAAGTGCTCTCCCTGAATACCATTCCCTGCCAGAGGCATCTTGGACGTGTTTGCGATGAGTTCCTAGGAGACCAACTGCGACGGTGGAAACTTAGAGTTCGAATGGCCGTGGCCTAGAACGCAAAGGTTCGGGATTTCCGAGACTAAGTCTGGTTTAAATACCCAGAGGCGCGCCCTCGGCTTGAAATCTGTATGGCAGCCCCATAGATTGAGATAGCATGTGTATGCGGCTCAGTTCTGGATACTGAACCAACCTAGTCTGTCACCCCGTTGGAGAATAGGGAAAGTTGTGAGTATGATCAAGAAGACAAGCGGCAGCCGTGGCTCCCACATGCAGATATTGTTACTTGTCAGCATTTCAGAACCTTTGTGCTGTGAGTTGAAGGTAAGTGTTCGAAGAGCACGAGGGGAGATCCCCGTCAGAATAGAGCGGTTCACCGCCACTCACCTTATGAGGTGCTTTCTAAAGCGCCGCTTTGTCCATTTATTGCTTTCCTTAAGCATCATGCATTGTAATGCATTGTACCTGTTAAGTTTCTTTCTCAGTCATGCACGATATTGTATGTACAGTTCATTCAAAAAAGTTCCATTTGAGATCGTTCATTCTGTGTATCAATCACACTTCATTCATTCTGTGTATCTATCACACACATTCTCACTTTTGCGTATCTATCACACACATTCTTACTTTGTGTATCTATCATGCACATATTCACTTTTTTGTGTATCGATCACACACACTTACATCATTGTTTCCCCGATTAAAACCTTCCCTCTCTCCGTATGAAATACGTTGAGATATGCTTGTTGGTTACACCTTTGTTCCCCGGTTAAAACCTTCCCTCTCTCCGTATGAAATACGTTGAGATATGCTTGTTGGTTACACCTTTGTTCCCCGGTTAAAACCTTCCCTCTCTCCGTATGAAATACGTTGAGATATGCTTGTTGGTTACACCTTTGTTCCCTGGTTAAAACCTTCCCTCTCTCCGTATGAAATACGTTGAGCTATGCTGTTGGTACACCTTTGTTCCCGGTTAAAACCTTCCCTCTCTCCGTATGAACTACGTTGAGATAGCTTGTTGGTCACACCTTTGTTCCCCGGTTAAAACCTTCCCTCTCTCCGTATGAAATACGTTGAGATATGCTTGTTGGTCACACCTTGTTCCCCGGTTAAAACCTTCCCTCTCTCCGTATGAAATACGTTGAGATACGCTTGTTGGTTACACCTTTGTTCCCCGGTTAAACCTTCCCTCTCTCCGTATGAAATACGTTGAGATACGCTTGTTGGTTACACCTTTGTTCCCCGGTTAAAACCTTCCCTCTCTCCGTATGAAATACGTTGAGATATGCTTGTTGGTTACACCTTTGTTCCCCGGTTAAAACCTTCCCTCTCTCCGTATGAAATACGTTGAGATACGCCTGTTGGTTACACCATTGTTCCCCGGTTAAAACCTTCCTCTCTCCGTATGAAATACGTTGAGATACGTCTGTTGGTTACACCATTTGTTTTTCTCCTCGGTTATAACCTCTATCCCAGGTTGCGTTGTGGACGCGCTGGGCGGTTGTTGTTTGGACCTCCTCTCACGATTTCAGCGTGGTTTCAGTGTCCCGTTTCTCTTCTCACGATTTCAGCGTGGTTAGAGTGTTTCTTTCCTTACGCGATTTCAGCGTGTTCGGAATTTATCTCACATTGCATTTTAGCCACTACATTACAATGCATTGCATGAAAGTCCAATTTTCAAACCGGCTTCGCGTAGCGTATAAGTCCAAATTTTCGAACCGGCTTCGCGTAGCGTGTAAGTCCAATCATCAAAATCTTCCTGCATATCATTTTGCATCTTGCGCACCTCACCTGCACTTGTTAGTGCATTACATCGCGCTATCCTGCGCACCTTACCTGTATCACATTGCGATGCATTCACTCGCCGACACTGCGTGTGTCGAACTTTCGGAATCACAGGAATCGCATTGAATATATGTTGTTAGCATATTGTTCTTGTTGAATTTCTCTATTTTGCAGGCACGATATTGTATGTACGGTTCATTTGAGGCTGGTGCGACCAGACGAATCGCGCAGGTATTGTATCTTCTCCGTGTGAGACGCGACGAGAATTGAATGATTCTCTGCATTCCTAACTACATGAAATATAGTTGTTTGCTTTGCATTCTTGCTTAAAACTGTTGCATCTATTTGTTAATACTTGCTTCATTACAGCTTGTTGCACTTGCACAATCACCTGGCTCCGTGCCTATCATTTACATTTTGCCCCCCCTGCCTGCGGGCACACCTTTCTGTTTATCTTGTTTGATTGTCTAAGTCTTCGGCCTTGTCAAAAATGGGTCGTCTCTGGGCTTTGACATTCACTCACGTCATTGTTATGACTTCCGAGTTCTGTCAAAGAGGGGCAACTGTAGACACCCCATTTTTGACCGACCTTAAGACTCAGACGTCACCGATTGAGCGCTCGGTGATGTTGCATACTGTGCTCGTTCAGAAGTCTCAGAGTCGCGGCCGTGCGCCCTGCCTCCGGACTTCCGAATTCTCTTTCGTGCCTTGTCTTGGTTTGCGAACCAGACTCGGTTTCCTCTGTTTTCTTTCCTGAGGGAAGGGAGTGGTCCCGTAGATTATCTCCCGGTGGCCGTGAGCTACTTTTCGTGGCCGTAGGCCATTCTGCCCATTTCGGAGCCCGGTTCCCGGTTTTCGGTGCCGTCAGGCCGTGTGCCTCGGCTCGGGACCGCCTAACCATCTCCGAGTTCTCCGGTTTTTGGCATGCACCTCTGTTTCATAGTTCCGAGGAACACTGGGGCCCCTGATGCCCACTTCGTGGCCGAACACCGCTTTCGGTGCTTACGGCCGGTTTTCGGGACCCTGAACTGCGCGGTTTGGGCCCCGAGCATTCATTTCGCATCCGTTTTCTCCGGTTTTTGGCAGAGACCTCTGTTTTAGCATTTCGAGGAACACTGGGGTCGCAGATACCCACTTCGCTGCCGAACACCACTTCCGGCACCCGCAGCCCATTTTCGGAATCCCGAATTGCTCGGTTTTGGCCCCGAACGTTCATTTCTCATTAGTTTTTGTTCAAACTTGGCAGGTACCTCTGTTTCAACACTAGGAAGATCACTGGGGGGTGGGAGGCCAGCAATTATCCCAGATAACCAGTTTCGCTCCTCCGGAGCCCGTTTTTCTCACTTCCGGGCCAATGTTGAACACCTTGGGGGTATTTTCTTCCAACCAAAGCTACATATCTGTGATCAGGGGACATGGGAGGACACTTTGGTATGGTGGTCGGCCAGAAACTGTGGGTTTCATTTTTGGGCCTCTCCTTCAAGCTCTATGTTGTGACTCTTGGTTCAATGTTGCCAAATTCCGACCTTGGATCCTTGTTCTACACATCTGGGAGGACACTTTGGCATGGTGGTCGGCCAGCAATTATTGGTTTCATTTTTGGGCCTCTCCTTCAAGCTCTATGTTGTGACTCATGGTTCAGTGTTGCCAAATTCCAACCTTGGGGCCTTGTTCTACTCACATGGGAGGACACTTTGGTATACTGGTCGGCCAGAAAATCTTCTGTTCATTTTCTTGGGGTGGCCGGTCGGCTAGGCTGAGTGGCTGGCCGACCAGGTGGGGTGGCCGGCCGGCCACCTCCCAGAAATCTACCTGGCCGGCCAGCTTTCTGTTTTCCAGCTCAGTACAGCTGTCCGGATATTTTTGCCAAATATCTCCCCCATCCAGGGGATATTTTGGGAGGGAAAGCTTGGATGCTTTGCCCTCCCCTTTTACACCTTGTTTTGCCTATTTAAAGGAACCAAGGGCTCCTTTGCCTAGGTTACAAAAATTGTCTTCAAGAACACTTAAGCAAAAACCCTAATCTCCATAGCCAAAACCTTCAAAAAAGCTTCAAGTCTTGCTTGATTTCTTCACCAACACCTAGCCTCACCATTCCAACTTCGATTCCAGCAGCAAGGAAGTGTTCTTCAGAGGTCAAGAGGCTACAAATCCAAGCCAAGAAGCAAAGAAAGACAAGTCTTCAAGGGTAAGTCTTCAAAACCAACTTTTAGGGCTTTTTCTTGATTCATTTCTCTACTCCAATTGGTTGAGAATTGGGGCTCCGACCCCTTCTGGTTTTGTGCTCATATTGAGCCCCTCTACAACATTGTAGAAGGGCTCAACTTCATTTGGTATTTCTATATACTAGTTCCTTCAATATTCACCAAGTTTGTCACATTTTTGCATGCTAAAATTGACCTATTTGTGTTGGTTTTTAGGGGTCCGACCCCTAATGCTTTCTTGCTTATTTTGAGCCCCTCTACAACATTGTAGAGGAGCTCAACTTCATTTGGTGTTTGTATATACCACCTCTCTTGGAAATTCACTTTAGGCCCTAAATCTTGCTCATTTTGTAGCCTTTTGTGCTTATGGTTTTGGCTCTTGGTCAGAGCTAAGAGGGGTCTTATTTTGACCCCCTTTACATGTTTCATCAAGAATGTTTAGCTATTTGGTGAATGCTTTACATACTTTTCATTGTAGCCCTCTTGGTGGCCATATTTTGTATGAATTGTTAGCATGATTTTATTCTGATTTTGGGGTTGCCATAAACTGAACATATGCTTATTTTTGGGCCCTCTTTAGTGTTGTAGAAGAAAATTTTTCTATTTGAATTTTCTATATACTACTTGCTTTGAAAATCCTCTTTTTTACCGTATTCTTGCGAGCTATTGTTGCCATATCTATGCTTGCATTTTGGCCATGTTTATTACTGAAAAAATGCCATATTTGGGACTGCCTTGCTACTGTTATTGCTTCCATGATCATATTTTTCATGTATAGCATGGCTATAGGCCATTTCGGGGCTTAATTTCACATTTTCGGGATGATTGCATGCTTCGGGTGTCGTTTCGAATTGTTTCGGGGCTGTCTCCCCCTTCGTTTAGGTGCTGAAATTTGGTTTGCATGTTTGCATGTCATTTCTTATGCTATTTATATCATTTTTGCATTGCCTCGGTTTGCGTGCCCGTGTGCGCGCATTTCGAGGCACTTTATTTTTATCCGACGGCAGCCTATGTGAGTGTGGTTGAGGCCCTCTCATGTTGGCGTAAGCCCAATTTGCATTTTCATGCTTGTATGCCATTGCCTCGGTTTGTGTGCCCGTGTGCACGCATTTCGAGGCACTTTATTTTTATCCGCTGGCTTCCTATGTGAGTAGGCTGAGGCTCTCTCATGTTGGTATAAGCCCATCATTGCATTTCTGTACCATTTTCATGCTTGTATATCATCGCCTCGGTTTGCGTGCCCGAGTGCACGCATTTCGAGGCACTTCGGTTTTATCCGATTTGCACTTCATATCATTGCCTCGGTTTGCGTGCCCGTGTGCACGCACTTCGAGGAACTTCGGTTTTATTCGATTTGCATTTCATATCATTATCTCGGTTTGCGTGCCCGTGTGCACGCATTTCGAGGCACTTCGGTTTTATCCGATTTGCATTTCATATCATCGCCTCGGTTTGCGTGCCCGTGTGCACGCATTTCGAGGCACTTCGGTTTTATCCGATTTGCACTTCATATCATCGTCTCGGTTTGCGTGCCCGTGTGCACGCATTTCGAGGCACTTCAGTTTTATCCGATTTGCATTTCACATCATCGCCTCGATTTGCGTGCCCGTGTGCACGCTTTTCGAGGCGTCTCATTTTCATCTCATTTTCATAGCATTACGCATGCTAGGTTGTATATTAGTTGCATTTCATGCATATCATGCATATTGCACGGGAAACGAGGCACGTTTCGTACTCCGAGTGACGGAACGGGTCTCAATTCCCAAAGTCACCGACACTCCGGATTACCCATGATGGAGTTAGGTTTTCATTGTAGCATTCATCTGCATTCATCTGATATTGAGTTGTGCAATTCGGCTCCTCGGCCATCATGCATCGATATGCGTGATTGGTGGCACGAAGATCGAGGCATGCATATATTTGTGAAATACACTGCTGTGCCCTTTTCCTGCTCTCTGTTGCAGCAAAATTCAGAGTTTAGCAACTTTCGGAGTCGGACGCGCATTTCAAGAAATATTGCCAACAGAGGCTAATCGGGGCATTCCAGTGGATTTCCGCGCCAGGCAGCCCAACAAGCGGCATCTATCAGAAGCAAGGCAGTCCCTGGCTTGCACGCCAGTTTTACCGCTTTTATTAATTAATTTGTCAATTAATTAGAAATTTGTATATTTATTTCCGGACTGTATATTCTTTTATTCGGACTGTATATTTATTCGGACCCTCTGCGCGAGGGCACAATTGTAATAAGGGTGTGTGAGTGTGATGTATGTCTTCCAACCCCCATTTCTTTCTCCCTTTTATTTACCCGCTTTGATGGTTAGATATAGGGCATATTTCAATTAGCATACAGTATGACAGCATGTTTGCATCATTCATCTGTTTTGCACGCACCGGGCTCGGCGCATCATACAAACTGCATTTGTATTTCAATTCCAAGTTGAGTACTTGATAGCTGTTGCATTTCACATGTCATATTTAGAATAGCCGAGCCTACTATAGTTGCATTTTTGCATGTGTTGCATTAGGCATTCTGTATATTTTAGGATCCATGCATGGATTTCTAATCAGTTTTTGTTTTGGCTTAGAGTACTAGGTGAGTTTTATGCTTTAGCATCCTTGCATGTGTGCGAGTGTTGCCATGATAGCATGCTTGCCATGAGGCTATTTGCTTATATGATATAACTGCCTTGAATGCCTGTGGGTGGAGGTTGAGTTATCTGAATTGGAGCAATTCATCAATTGTTTGTTAAGCCCACTAGATTGTGGCAAAATCTGCATTTTAAGCCTACCTGCGGGTAGCAAACCATCTTTCACAAACAAACATGAAATGTTTTGTTCCAATTCAGACGGCCCAGTCTATACTTATTTGCTGCGAGCATCATATAGTAATCCTAGGCTAAATAATCGGAATAAGAGCATACAAAGTTTTCAAAAACAAATATCATGGTTAGTAGAGGCCGGTCTTTGACCGGGCGAGAGGGGGTGCTCATGATGTGACCTTCCCTAATCGTACCCAAGTTCCCGAGCCAACTTTGGTGATGACGGACACGTGGCCTTTTGGCACCGAGTCAGGGTTTCCTAAATTTCCCATTTTTAAAAAATATTTAGGTGGCGACTCTGTTATCTGGCAAAGCAGTCCATGTTTGGCACTTCTTTCAAAAAAATCTGTTTTTCTCAAAACGATTTGCCGGATTTGGACTCTTTGGTTCAAGATTTCGAACCACAACAAAATCGAGTCCGAATTGTAGCGAGGTCCCTCGCGGGCTTGTTACAGTTTCTGGCGACTCTGCTGGGGATTTAGAGAACTTGACTCGAACTCATGATATCTCCTTTGGACTATATTTGTGTGTTTCTTTGCATTGCATTTGCATTGGTGCGCCTAGGACACCGTGTTTGCCATCTGCTATTCCTGAGCGGTTTGCCGGAGGCTTGTCTTGTCAAGGCATGTCCATAAGGCTGACCGGTTACGGGCTCTGCCAGTATGGGAACACAAACCCCGGTTTTACCGGGGCACCCTTTTTGACCATTCGACCTAGTGCATATTCGGATCCATAGTGACCATTCCAAACTAGGACAGGTTGCTTACCCGCTTATAGGTTGTTTGAAGCCGCTGCGTGCGTAGTGAAACCCTAGTTCCTGACAAGATAGGACAGGGAAACCCTACCCTGTAAACAGACCAAGCTTAGAGAAATTTCTTTGATTATAAGAAATTTCTGACTTTCACTGACTACCATGTAAACATCAATTAACTGGAATGATGATTTTGTAGAAGGTTCGAACGAAAAAGAACGGGGAGATGGGTTGAAGATGGATGATGATTTGTGAATCACTAAGCATTCGTTTGGTTTGTCAGAAACAGAAGAAAAAAGAAAAATTCCCACTTTCTTTCAGCAACCAAATGTTGTTTCATACATACATAAATATACATATGAAGAGAGAGAGAGAGAGATTTGTACTTGGTTTTGTAGAGGGCTTTAGGTTAGGAATTGTGAGATGGGTTGTTGTTGTTGTTGTTGTTAGATGTGGAGGAGGAGGAAGAGGAAAGTGGGTTTTGATTTGGGAGGAATCAAAAGAGAACAAGGAGGACCCGAGAGATTTCTCCACCACCCTTTCCGCCATCTTCTTCCTTAGCAAATCCGCCCTCCCCAACACAGCCCCTATCTTTGATCTCAGAGTCTCAATCACCAAATCCACCTTCCTTAACTCCTCATTCCTCAACCCCTTCCTCCCCTCCCTTCTCCCCATCTCCAACATCGGCAGTGGCGCTATACTTTCCTGAACCCTAGCCAACTGCTCCACCACCTCTCTTTCTGCTTTCGTCTCCCGCACCACTTCTCCCATTATCTGTTTCTGATCGTTCGTCAATTCGCTTGCGAAATTAGCCACTGGTCGGAACGCCAGACCAAGCTTGAATCTAATGATCCACGAAAAGGTCTACTCGAACAGAATGAACCAAGGCGGCGAGAATCAAAGAGAGATGATGCCTCGGTAAGAGAGAGAGAGAGATGAAAGACAAGAGATAGAGAGACAGAGAAGTGGAAGAATGAGAGAGAGGAGGTAGATCTCTCAAGCGTAAAAAATGTCTAAATTATCTCTTATGCTGTGTTTGGTTGAGGAATTTGAGGAGAGAATTGAAAAGGAAAAAGGAAAAGGTGTGTGAAACTAGGTGAAATGTAGATATATTTTATTCACATTTCACCTAACTTTTTCCTTTCCCTTTCCAAATCCCTCCTCAAATCCTCCAATCAAACACAGCGTTAATTTTTCAAATTTTGAAATCTAGAGACCTTAAGTAGGAAGTAGAATATTTATGGACTAGATCTCTTACAAAATTATTTAGAGGGATGTTTTCCTAATTTTATCCCAAATCATAAGCTCTAATATTTTATATGCTTTTTCATTTTTAGACAAAAATAATTTAAAAACAATTAAAAATAATTTTTTATCACATTAATTTATAATTTTAAAATAAAATTAAAAACTCAACCAAACATATTTTTTAACCAAAATTTTTGCCCTAAAATTGAAAATCTCTACAGAAGTGCGTCTCTCTTCCACTCTCTCATGATTCCCTCCGTCGTCCCCCTTCTCTCTCACTCATCGAGGCCTCCATTTCCCCTCCCCGACGGCGGCCTCCCTCTCTTTCACCCGACACCATTCCTTTCTCCCTTCCTTCACCCTAACACTAAGGGCTAGGGCTCGGAGTATCGAAGAGTCGAAGACTTTACTACTAGGGCTAGGGCTCGAGTATCGAAAAGTCGAAGACTTTACTACGTAAGACACCGGCAACCCTCATTTCGGTGTCTAGGTTTTCAAAAACTAATCAATTTGGCAATCAATCATGCATACAAGTCCTAGTCGACAATTTTTTTTTTGCCAATTGATTATGCATTTGTAAACACTAAAATGTATCATTATGAATTGAATGTGCAATCAATTCAATTAAATTAATTGTTATGCTTACAACAAAAAATACTAAATCCCATCAGCATGTTAAAAAACTATCGTAATCAATTATTAAATTTATTTTTCCTACTTTTCATATTAAAATAAGGGTATTTACACAAATGCCCCTAAACTATTGCAGGTATCACTTTTACTCCTAAACTAAAAAAGGTACAAATTGACCCCTAAACTATTAAAATATATCATGCTAACTATGAAACTGTACAATTAGATTCTTCAATTATAAAAAATGCCATATGTCTCCTAATGCCATTAACGAAAACGGTGAAACAACCAAATTGTCTCATTTTTTTTTAATTTATTTTTTAACACATTCACTCTTTTTGAAGTCCATTAGAAACCATTACAAAATTTAAAATAAAAAAAAATAATTTGATGAATTTTTTTTTTTTAAATGGAGTGAGGAGGTGAAGGGGTAAAAAAATAAAATGATTTTTTGATAAATTTTTTTGAAATGAAAAAAGGAGAGGAGGTGGTAAGGCTAGGATTTTTTTATGGATTTAAAAAAAATAATTGTAATAGTTTCTGATAGACTTCAAAGAGAGAATAAGTGTGAGTTATTAAAAAGATGGGAATTCGGTTAGCTCACTCTTTTCATTAACAACATCAAAAAAGGGTTGTTGGAAAAAATTCTTGGTAAAATTAATTTATTACAAAAATAAAATAGAAATTAAATGTAAACTTACATAACCATGATTAGAGACACAGGACTATGATGTGATCGAGGCCAGTGTTTGAACACTGTGTCTTTCAGACAGAATTCGTCCTCCTACCAGTGCTTAGGATTCAATGAACGTCCTGCCTCTAGGATACAACGATCACCATACACAAAAAAAAAGTACAATTTTTTGTGTGTACAACAAACCAAACATTATGCTATGCACTCTCACAAAACTCGGACTCAATAAATGCAGATGAATAAAGAGAGAGAAAGAGGATTTGAAGACTTCTAATTTCTTTCTAATGGAAATGAGGGAGATGGAATTTATAGAATCATGGTGACTCTTTGAAAGGTTGCCATGTAAAAGGACACATCATTTCAACACAAGAGACACAACTATTAGAATCAATTTCCATTCAAAATTTTCTAACAATCCCCCATATGAATGAAATTAACAAAAGGCATGCAACAAGATGTAGACCAAGAGAGTACATAACTGGAAATATCCTGCATTGGATAGGTAGCTTTTGGCCTCGAAACTTCCCTTGTGAAAAAATATCGAGTTTACTGGTTGATCAGTGAACATGATGTTTTGAACTATTTTTCCATTAGTGTAAATCGAGACAACATCTTTCACACAATTTATTTCCATACACAATGTTACTTCTTTCTGTTGTGCCCATTTTGGCCTTGGGCAGTTCCTAGTTTTCATGAATATTTTAGAGAATTTAGCCTTATTAATTCTCATAGATGCATCCCCATCATACTCATCTAGGTGATTCTTATTTCAAGTATATTAAATACTCCTCTTATAAGATACCCCTCTAGGTTTTCCAAGATATAAGTAATCATTAAAAGCATAGCTTTCCCTAGGTCCCCTGCATACAACACATGTTGTAGATATCACTCTCATCATAGGAATAGGTAGGAGATTAACTCCTTTAGTGATTTTTGGTGAATCATCCATAATTCGGTTGTCCCGTTGAATCTAGATCTTGGGATCTCCAGTCAGCTAGATTGGGTTGTCATTGTGGCGATTCTTAAATAATAGGTTTTAATCCCATTCCCCTCGATGAACTTCCTCATTTGCTCTCTGGTCAAACTTTCTGTTAGCAGCCGCTATATTTTTGTTTGACCTTCCCTTTCATATATCATAAATTAGTTAGTGGATCCACATTATTGTCCTTAGACAATACTCAATACTTACAATTGAGAGCAAATATTTTACAGTATTATGTCTTTGAATACATCAAGACTTACCGCTGTTCTGTGTCATTTCTATTTTTAAATAATAGACACAGAGTTAGACATACATTGGGATATTCCCTAGGGATTTATGAAGTAATTTTGCTTCTTCTCTAACTTTGTCTTAGACAAAGAATTATGAACTCCCATTGAAAATTCTCACTTCCAAGCACTCCCACACTTTTTAAGTATTCTAAAAAAACTAACCTTTGGGAAATGTAGTTCTACCTTTTGATTTGCAAGTGATGTTTAGTTATAGTTTTCTAAAATTAATTCCACATCCACTTTTGAAAACTCTTTCCAATGCGGGAAAAATTTGGGCTAACTGGTCGTCCCCGGGACGTCCGACCGATCGTCCTCCCGGATGTCCAGCAGGTTGACTGGAACAATGCAATATATATATATATATTTTAATTTTTTTGACAATTGGCAAATGGTATTTTTTTTATATTTTAAATAAAAAAATTAGAATTTTAAATTTTTTTTTATGAGTTTTGAATAGAATTTTGGATTGTGTGTTTGGTTATGAGTTGCAAGTTTTTGTATCAAATATCATATATCACATCAAAAATTTCCCCCTCAATTCAAAACTCTTTTCAAAACTCATTCACCAACCAAATTTTTCACACTCAAATCATAATTCCAAAACTCACAAACTCAAAATACAACTCCTATTCTCAAATCATATTTAAAGTCAAACCATCATCAACACAATTACATAGATATAGTAATATATCATCAATCTTAATATAGAATTTGACTAAACATTAAACCCAAACACAAATAGAAAACAAATCAAATCTTATGGGTGAAATCGGTGCGGTTCGGCCGGTTTTTTCGTACTTTTTGCACCGAACCAAAGTAATTGGTTTTATCTTTTTGGAAATCGAACAGACTGCAATACATCTATAAACTGAACCAAACCATTTTATGCAGTATCAGTACGGTGCGGTGCTACGGTTTTGGGCCTCACGTTTTGGGCCTACTTTTATCCATTAACAAAAGCAAGATCAATTATCCCCAACCAAGCAAGCAACAGAGAGAGAAAAAAAAGATTTATTTCAAGTCTAGAGAATATATATACAGAGAGAAAGAGGAGGAAAAAGAAAGAAAAAAAAAAAAAAAAATCTGAAAAACAAAGGAGAAGATGGTCAGAACTGAAAGGCCATGCAATCAAGTTGTTTGGCAAGATGATTCCATTGCTTCTCAACAAGAAGTCTTAGTTTTCACAACACCAATAAAAACAACAAAAACCCATGTTGATTCTAATGAAGATCATGATGATAATCATCAACAACTCCACTCTACTTCCCATCAAAATCTTCTTTTTTCAACCTCTTGTTCGACCCAAAATCAAAACAAAGTTGGAGATGTGCAAGAAAACAACCAGGTACTGATTTGAGTTTGTGTATTTTGATAATTAGGGATTTCTGTCATAAACAAGGTGTTTTTCATTTTTTAAAAAAAAAAAAAGGATTGTTCAAAAAGTAAAATAATAAAAAATAGGGTTTTCAAAATAAAAAATTAGGGATGAAATTTATCTGGTACCAAGACTTTGCTTCAAGATTTTGAGTAATGGATGATGATGGTGGTGAATCTGAGAGTGCCTTAGTAAAAACCCTAATTTGTTTGCACTTTGAAGTGAAGACAAACAGTAAGAATGAGAGAGAGAAAAGGACTTGTTTGGTTTGTATTTGAGAAACATGTTTTGAGATAAAAAGTACGAAAATTTGTTTGGTTTGGTTTTTTTTTAAAAGATATTTTGAAAAATTATTTTGAGAGAGAGAGTTTTGAAAAAAGTGATTGATTTGATGTGTATAAGAGAGAGATTTGTTTGAAAAATTTGTAAACCAAACAAGTTTTGCAAAATTTTTTTGAAAAAATTTGTTTGATTTGATTACTTTTAAAAACTTATTTGTAAAAAAAATTTTCTAAAATTTTTTGAGAAACACAAACCAAACAAGGCGAAGAATCTGCGAAAGAGAAGTCCAAAAGTTTCCAACTTTTTCACCGTGGTCAACTTGGAAGGAAAAGTGCTGCCTTATGTTATATATATATATATATTATTCAGTGGACTGTTGGGATTAAAACACATGGATGGCTAAGATAGAGTCTTATTTGGTGCGGTGTGGTGTGGTTCGGTTCAATTTGGTGTAAAATTCACATAAACCAAACCAAAAACTGAAAAAATGAAAAAATTCTACTAACCGACCAAAATACAAAAAATAAATAGACAGTTAACCGGCGGTTTGATTTGGTGCGGTCAGTTTGTTCAGTTTCAGTGATTATTCTTTCACCCCATCAAATTTGTTTTCCATGAAGTTTTCAAACCATAAACAATTGATTATAAATTAAAAGTTGATTCAACGTGTCATTTTTATCAATCCACAAAACTAATTCTGTATTTATTCTAAGTAGATCAGAACATCATTATTAATTAAATGCAAACACTAGCAGTAAACATAAAAGATGGATTAATTCTAATTAAATAAACACCAAAAACTCGGACCTAAAATCTGTAAAAAAACAGATCAACATATCCAAAGAAAGAAACACTGCCGTCCAGGCCATTCAAATATATTATCTTGTCCATTAGGCGAAGTTCTATTCATAGTGCAAGTTTCAAATTATACAACAATAATAATTGCAAAGAAACACAAAGTAGAAGATCCGAGATAGATAACGTCGGTTTGTACCGAAACCAATAGGTACAAATTCAAGTCTATTAATTTATAATATAGTAGAAGACCTTATATAACTTGGATTCAGAACCCGTAAGAAATTAAATAAAAAACAGCACAGACAAAAAGTTTTGACTCAACATAAAAATCAGATTCTGTTTTTTTACAGAAACAAATAACGTAGTTATGCTGATCACCACCAACAATGTACACCAAAGAAACAAAAAAAATTTTCCCCCTTTTATAATAACAACCCAACATACTCAAAGTCAACACAGATTCGAGCATTGTCGTTTATCTCAAACAACACTATGTTGGTGTATAAAAACCAGAATCAGATTCAAATACACAGGAAATAATTAACCAATATGCTAAATGATAAATAGAATAAAAACCAAAAAAAATACAGAATGTAATTCTGTATTAAAATCAGAACAGAAAACCAATATACCACCAGAAACTGTTCAATTCAAACCGAATAAGATAAACATGGTATCTAGATATTTTGCACCATCGCTATAAATTTGTAATCAGACTTTTGTGCAAAAAATATAAACATGTCAATAAGAATGAACACAGAAATAAATTAATTTAACCGAAAAGTTATATGTACTACAGAAACCGAGTACTGTAAAACAGATTTTGAATTATGTCTTAAAATTGTTGGAGAAAATTCTCGGTAAAATTAATTTGTTACAAATATAAAATAGAAATTAAATGTAAACTTACAGAACCATGATTAGAGACACAAAACTATGATGTGATCGAGATCGGTGTTTGAACACTGTGTCTTTAAGACAGAATTCGTTCTACTACCGGTGCTCAAGATTCAATGGACATCCTGCCTCCAGGATACAACGATCACCACACAAAAAATAACACAATTTTCTGTGTGTACATCGAACCAAACATTATTGTGACACCCCGAATGTTTAATCAAGTTTACATAAATATTTATATTTATATATATAATTATGGTTACACGTGATGATAGATTATTAAATAAATATATAAATCTAATTTGGCGTTGGGTTAATAAATATGAGATTAATTAAGGATTATTATTTGAGCCCAAATTAATATTAGAGTTAAAGAAAAGTAAATAAAGGGAATAAATGATAATAATATGGATAATAATAAATGGGTATGGTACGAAATTAAATAATTAAGTTTATGTTAGTTAGTATACAATAAGATATAATTTAATTAAATAATTATATTAAGAATATAAGTCAAAATGTAATTATCAAAAATAAAATCTATTTGGATAAGAACTAATCTACCATTTTAATGAAGCAATCTGAATGAATTATGAAATGGGATTTGGGAATCGGCGAGATCTGCCACGCGTCGGCCACGGAGGACTCTTGCTTTCCTATAAATAGGAAAGAACTGATCAAGAGCATGAATTCACTGGAATTAGTGAGAAACGAGAAAGAAGAAAGAAAAGGAAAGAAAAGAGAGAGAGAGAGGGGCACGTAAATAAGTTGGGTTAGTGGAGTAAGATTGGAGTAAGACTAAGGATCACTATTAAGATGAGTTATATTATATCTTGAGTTATCAAAATGTATTTTATTTATGTTTTAATTTACCAAAATCTGTTTTATAAAAGTTATATTTTATTAGTACATTACTAACGATCACTATTAAGGTGAGTTATATTATATCTTGAGTTATCAAAATGTATTTTATTTATGTTTTAATTTACCAAAATCTGTTTTATAAAAGTTATATTTTATTAGTACATTTATAAAAGTTATGTTTTTATAAACATTTCAGTGACGTGGTTTATTTTCTGAACCCTATTTGCTTAAAAGGAAATCCATGGATATGTTTGTTTTTATTTTAAAGAATATTTGGCTATAACCTTAAGTGAAAATATGTTTTGTGAATACCACCACGGGAGTCCCATGTCTTGGGGGACTTAAATAACTATTAGCTTAGTGATTGACCACCTTGTGGTCCAGTGTTTGTCATGGATCCATTGACCAGTGTAGTGCTAGTCACTTAGTGATGTACCGTGGTTATAGTGATTTTTCAGTTCTGGTACTTAATTAATTTGTATTCAACTCAACTCAATTTATAATGTTTTAGCTTAAATAAATATCCATGGCCATTTTGTACCTCATAGTATAATATTTCTCACTCTGCTTTGTGCTTATAACTGTTACCCCTTTCAGATGACGAGGTTTAGCGGGATCAAGATGGAAAATAAATCACTATGTTATTCTGTTTTTTTTTTAGATTTCTGTCTTCTATTATTAAACTCTTGTAATACATTAAAGCTCCAATGACTATGTTTCATTACCTTTCTAAATAAACAGTTGGTACCCAGTTATTCATTTTAATTTCTTTAATTTATCCGCTTGTGCTGTAACTACAGAATTAGAATTATTTTATTTTATTTTTATCTTGTTACGACATTAAACCTTTGGGTACCGAGTTTGGGTCGTGACAATTATGCTATGCACTCTCACAAAACTCGGACTCAATAAATGCAGATGAATAAAGAGAGAGAGAGAGGATTTGAAGACTTTTAATCTCTAATGGAAATTAGGGAGATCGAATTTATAGAATCAAGGTGACTCTTTGAAAGGTTACCATCTAAAAGGACACATCCTTTCAACTCAAGAGATACAACTATCGGAATCAATTTCCATTCAAAATTTTCCAACATGGGTATGTGACATTTTAATAGTTAAAGGATCAAATTATATATTTTTATAGTTCAGGGGCCTTCACATAATTAATTCATTGTTAAATGGTTACATTAGTCATAAACACTAAAATATTGGCACGCGACCTTTAATCTCACTATTTACTCATGACTAAAGGACAAAAGGGGTGTTTGCAATACATCTTGATAGTTTAGGGCTTTTGTTTGTATGTTTTTTTTTTTTTAATTTAGGGGTCAAAGTGATATTCGATAATAGTTTAGGAGGTCAATTTGTATGTTTTTTTAGTATAGGGCATTAAAGTGATACTTGACAATAGTTTAGGGGGTGTCTGTGTAAATACCCCTTAATCTAATATGCACCATCTTAATTAATAGTCAATTACCTAATTAATTATGTACAATTTATCAATAAATCATACAAACCCTAAAACTATTGTAATTAAAATATCATATTTAATACAATAGGGGCAATAAAACTACGATAGAATAATAGAATGTGGAAATTTAGCCAAAATTTTTCATTCTAACTTCTAAATGGTAAAGGCAATTGCAGTGATAATAATAACTACTCACCAAAAATTTTCCAGCCTTTTCATTACATCAAATCGCAATTATCGTGAAATAAAAATAGGGAAATAGGACATGGGCTTTTAGTCCTTATCAGATCATATAGACCTATATTCTCAAACCCCAAATAAAAATCCTAGATTCGACATTAGGGGTGAGCATAGTTCGAATTGGACCGGATTGAGGTAAAATCAGAACCAATTCGTTATCAACGGTTCTTGAAAAATTAGAACCAATTCATTCCGTTTAAATCATGGAACCAATCCAAACCAATCCATTTAAATACGGATTGGATCGGTTTAGGACCACGGATTCACATAATTAAATAATAAAAAAATATACATATAACACTTTAATTTTATAAAAACATAAATATAACGCTATATTAGTTCCACAATAGCAACATGTTATTCTATAATAGCGACATACTGTTCTACAATTTAAATAACTATAAGAAAACTAGTTTTACCATAAATATTTAGACCATTACAAATTAAAATTAAAAACTAACAAACAAAAGTAATAAAAGAAGATATTATACAGGTTTAGATTTGAGTTTAGGTTCTATATAGAATAAGAGAAGATACTATGGGAGAGGATGTATAATAAAAATATAGACTATTTGTATACGGTCCGGATCGATTCTAATTCGGAACTGTGAGGTTCAATCCGGAACTAATCCGTGGACTACGGATTTTTAATTCTTTAATTCGGAACCGAACCACGGATTCAAAAAATCAATCCAAACATGTCAGATTGAACTGGACTGGATCGGATTACAAATTTCACGGATTTCTTGCACAGCCCTATTCCACATCATCGTACATAACATGGTACACACAGCAAAATGGATTCCAATTAATTACTTTGTTGCATAAATTGGAGAGAGAGAAAGAAGGAAAAAAAAAAAGACAGTGAACGAAGGAGGCGAAGATTAAGACACGTAAAGGAAACCAAACGGTTGTGGTTTCTACCGTCTGGTTTCCTTTACGTGACTCAATCTTCGCCTTCTTCCTTCATTGTCTATTTTTTATTTTATTTTTATTTTTTTTCATTTCTGCAACAAACTAATTAATTGGAATCTCCATTGTATTTTCATGGGTACCATGTTATATACTGATGATGCAGCTAATATGCAACGAGTACCTAGCAGAACAGGTCGGACTGATCCACGCTTCTCGCACCAAAATCCGAGTGATCAAACCCACCAATGAACCTGCAGACAAGTTCAATGGGGAACGGAGAGTCCCCTAGTGAACCCTCTGACGATTAAGTTAGAAAGGGAAGTAGAGCTTTAGAAGGAAATTAGAGATAGAATAGCTTAACCTTCTTCTTGTCTTCAACGTTTGCTTATATCCTTTGGTCATCATTTCGTTGTCCCTTTCGACCTGCCATCTTGGCCGAAAGTCTATGTTGTAGCTTACCTTGTTCAGGGTAAGAGGGTGTTGTTCCGACGGAGAGGTGCTGTCGTAATAAATGCTGTGATGGGCTGCATTAATGGTGATGTGCAGTGGCAATAACTTTGCAGATCTTTGTCTGCTGATGTGGCTTGTCCTTTACCTGCCGTATGTCTGAATGTCATTGGCTCTTTATGCCACGTTGAATTCCAGCTGTTCTGGACTTCACCAGCCGGGTTATGTATTAGGCTCCAAGTGATGGGCTTGGGTTGTTCATAGTAGGCTATGGCCTTTATGGGCTGATCCACATCAGTAGTCCCCCATTCCAGAGTGCAGCTTTAGTCTAACGAAGGGAATAGTAATGAAGAGAATGAGGGTGTTAGAGATTGGTAGGATGGCGATCGACTGGCAGGGGTGACCGAGTAGGTGGACCGACCGCGAGGTGGACCGACTGTGAGGTGGGCCGAGTGGAAGGGAGGACCATGAGGTGGACCGACCGCGAATCGTGGCCAAGTGAAAGGGCCGACCACGAGGAGGGCCAACCACGAAGGTTGGCCGAGTAGAAGGGTCGACCACGAGGAGGGCTGATCGCGAAGGTTGGCTAAGTGAAAGGGCTGACCGTGAGGAAGGCCGACCGCGAAGGGTAAGGTGGAGCGGCGCGAGGCTCAAGAGGCGGCGTGTCACGTGGTGATTTGAAGTGGAAAAGACAGGATAAGGGGAGAAGGCAATGGATCATGGTCGTACACGTGGTAACATCTCGTGGGGGGGGAGATTAGGCGTTAGATCAGAAATGAAGCGATAGGTCATTATGGGTGTTGAAAATACAGTTTTGGCGGATGTTTTGAAAAGTTTTCAAACTGGCGCAAATTAATTGCAACCCTTGGAATACGGGCAAGCCTTGGGCTTTTGGCATTATTCGATTCACCTACTTCTTTGCGAAAAATCAAAACATCCCAAGTGTTAACTCCTTTGTTGCTGACGATACACCTCTGTAATATTTTTCAATTTTCTTGCACCTGCATCCGAAGCGATTCGCAGACATACCAGAGGAATGGCCCAAGAAGAAGCTGTGAATGTCAGGGTGGATCCGCTTGGTGATAACGATGTAGTGGAGTTAGCAGAGCAGTATAGGACGGAGAGGCAAATGGGGAGGTTAGGGGAACCGGTGGTACGATCTCATGCTTCCACCATGATAGTAGCTCCGAAGCCAATCAGCCAGGCGGAACCAGATCACTGGCACACGAAGGCTAACAAATCAACGATTACCGCGGTGGAGTTGGAGGCTATTCGCAAAAAATACCGGGTGCCTGTTGAAATAGAGTTATTATTGCCAACGTCAACGAAAAGGCCATCCGACGCACGGCCGGGGGAGTTTTCCCTTTACGAGAAAGCATTGAAGGGAGGACTGAGGCTGCCACTGCCGTAAGTGGTGGTAGATGTCCTGAACCGTTTGGAGGTGGCATCGGGCCAGCTAATGCCCAACACGTGGAAGATCGTACTGGCCTGCGCAAGCGCGTGGCCGAAGGTGAACGAAGGGGCGGCCATGACAGTAGACGAATTCTTCGCATGTTATAAGGCCTCAGGACAACAAGAGACTTGGGTGACGTTGCAGGCGGCGACAGGGAGGGGTCTGGTGGCGGGGCTGCTATCATCAATTAAAGGTTGGAGGCCGCGGTGGTTCTATGTGTCTGCAAATGGAGGGGCTGGGGTGCGTACGGTGTGGAGAGTGCCCACCAAATCTGTAGAGCCAAAATTGGGGGCAGCGGCAGAAGAGAGAATAAAGAAGGTGAAGGCATGGCGGGAGAAGGAGGGGATCAGGTGGGACGAACTCGTTCAACCCTCAGCCTTGTTTGGAGCAGGGTTGGGTCCTCAGCCAAGCGGTGGAGATCTAGGGCGAACTGAATTGGAGGCGAAGAGGAAAGCGCAAGAGGCTGAGAATATGGCCATCCTCGCCAAAGCTAGTAAGTTTAAAGAGTCCCAGGAAGACCGATCGCCAAAGCCGATTGCGAGGGAGAGGATCCGACCTTGCCCCAAACCTTTGGGAGAAAAAGACTTAGGTGGATTTGTACCCCGACCGCCCCCAGTAGATCCTTTGAAGGAGAGGGCTTTGAAGGAGATGGAGGTGGAGGGTGTGGTAAAGAAGAAGAGGAGAGTGAGGAGGAGTGAAGAAGAGCCTGCCGTGAAGAGGAGAAGGGAAGTTATGGCAGAAGAGACCAGCGTAGCCAAGGAGGCAGAGAATGGGGGAATGGAGGAGACCCTAGAAGGGGTGGTCGTCCCAGAAGTGGTGGGCATTGCCTCGGAGAGAGTGGAGGTCGTCCCAATAATGGTGGAGATCGCCTCAGAGGTGGCGAGGGTCGCCCCCGAAGTGCAAATAGAAGGTGGGGCAACTGGCCCTGAGCCAATGGGAAGAGAACAACCCCAAGGGGTTCCTGCGGCCCAAGGAGGGGGTGTCGGGCTGACAACCGGGATCTACCACGCTCACGCAGTGGCTAGGCGGCTGGAGGGAGAAGAAGGCCCAGCCAGGGCAGGTGCAGATCGCCTTGTGGGGATCGTGGATGAGGCAGCCGTGCGCTCAGTAGCCAGATTCAATGAGGCTGAGCTGCTGAGGGGGTTATGCTCTGCTCAAATGGAGGTAACCACCTTAGCAGGAGCTTTGCTGAGAAAGGCGGTGGCTGCAAAGATGAAGGCAGACGAGGCCAAGGCTCAACTTCTCAACTTCAAAAGGGAGAGTGCAGGGTGGAAGAAGGTTGCACGAGGCGTGTGCTCCAGGGGTTGGCAAGAAGCTAAAAAAGCTAAAAAGATGCAAGTGTTGGCCATTGTTCACAGCAATGTTGCCGACCGAGCCCAAGCTGAGCTGAGCCCGGTCAAGTTGGAGCTAGACAACGAACGCCGTAGGGTAGTGTCGCTCGAGTTCCAGCTTGCTGGCGAGCAGAAGAAGTTGGTGGATGCTCAAAAAGCCTGCGCGGTCGCCATGGAACGATTTGAAGAAGCTATGACCAGCAATGAAGATCTGCGCGCCCAGCAGATCAAGGAAAAAGAAGACGCACATCTGAAGATTGCTGAGCTGCAAAAAGAGCTGGAAGACGAGCGGGCTAAGGCAATAGAGGTGAGGGCGAGCCTTCAGAAGGAGTTGGAAGAAGAGAAGGCCAAGGCGGCCTCTGAAAAGGCGAGCCTGCAGAAGGAGTGGGAGAAAGAGAGGGCCAGGACAGCCTCTGAAAATGTGAGCCTGCAGAAGGAGCTGGAGGGAGAGAGGACCAAGCCAGCCTTTGAAAGGGCAGCATACCCCGATCTGTATGTTGCAGCAATAGAACAATTCAAGGGGTCTGTAGAGTTTCAGATGGCGATCGACGCTGCGATCGCCAACAGCGTGGCGAGGGAGGTATCTGGGGGGGCGGGCCCGTCTGGGATGACCGTTGGAGGTAGGCCCGAGGCAGAAGTGATTGAGAGCTTCTAGCGGTCAGACTTCTATAAACAAGAAATGGCTGAGTTCTGGGACAGTGGTTGGAAGATGTTCAAGCGTAAAGCTGAAGAACTGTTCCCAAACTTGGACCTGAGTAGTGTAAAAATTGACGACGACGACGTAGCCCAGACCCCCCTGGATGAGGGTATTGAAGAAGAAGACCTCGTGTCCAATGAGGAAGAGTAATTGAAGAAGAAGAAGAAGAAGAAGAAGAAGAAGAAGACCTTGTACTTTGAGTTTTTGTTTTTGTTTTTGTTTTTTTTTTTTAAATTACTGTAATGAACTTATGTACAAATTTGTGAATAAATAAAATTTCAGTTGTGTTTTCATTCGACTGTTTGTGCTTGTGCATTTGAAATGAATGAGAATGATGGCTTGTGTGCATTTGCAAAGTTGAGGTAAAGTTGTAATAAAAACTAAATTTAAGAACTCCTCAATGTAGAGTGAAAGTGAATCTGGAAGAAAAACTCAATGCAGAGTAAAGTTAAAGGCTCCTCAATGCATAGTGAAATTGAACTTGTAATAAAAACTTAGTGCAGAGTAAAGTTAAGAACTCCTCAATGCAAAGTGGAATTTAAAATGTGATAAAATTATGAGTTTGTGTTTGCCACACTGCTGAAGTGGATAAGAGCGGTTTATTGGAGTTAGGCTTGACTAGTAAGGAAAGAGGTTGACTTGTAAAAGTTGATGGAGAAGAAAATAATCTGACTAGTAAAGGAAACAGGTAAGAACGTCGTTGGAATTTGACTAAGCGCAAAGTGGTGTAAAAACTTGGACCTGGAATTGTGACTAAATGTGTCTACTAATGCCACAAGTATGCGTGCTCAGTTGGGACTAAGGTGTGATTTACTGACATTGCGAGTAACTCAGTTTGGACCTAGAATTGTGGCGCTCAGTTTGGCTGTGACTTGTCATACTTGGTCTGGCTAAGGCTTGGTCTGGCTAAGGCTCGGTCTGGCCGAGTGCTTCATGCTCAGTCTGACTGAGGCTTTTAAAGCTCAGGCTGGCTGAGGCTTTTGGTGCTCAGTCTGGCTGAGGCTGTTGGCACTCGGTCTGGCCGAGGGTTTTGGTGCTCAGTCTGGCTGAGGCTGGTGGCGCTCGGTCTGGCCGAGGCTTTTGGCGCTCAGTCTGGCTGAAGCTGTTGGTGCTCGGTCTGGCCGAGGCTTTTGGTGCTTAGTCTAGCCGAGGCTGTTGGCGCTCGGTATGGGCGAGGCTTTTGGTGCTTTTAATAAGTGCTGCAACCAAAACGTTATTGAGACAACACACAGATAGCTGAGATATAAAATTGTTGTCATGGAGAGTGTGATCCAGTTGATCAAAATTTACATTATGCCAGGGGAGAACAAGTATGTTCATGTGTGTAAATTCGTTAAAAAGAAAATACAATAACTGAGCAATAAAAAGTAAAAGTTTATTGAAAGTAGCGCTTCAAATGCTCGGCGTTCCACGGGTGAGGGAGATCTCGACCTTCTATGTCCTAAAGTTGGTAAGTGCCTGGCCGTGGTCGGGCTTTCACAACATAAGGTCCCTCCCACTTGGCTGCCAGTTTGCCTCCAGTCGGATTTTTGGTGGCAAAGGTTACTTCGCGTAAGACAAGGTCCCCTACGGCGAACTCCCTTGGTCGAACTCTGCAGTTGTAGTGTGTTCTCATTTTCTGTTGGTAGGAGGCCAGTCGGACTACAGTGGTTTCTCTGAGCTCTTCGATTAGGTCAAGATCAGCCCGATGAAGCTCTTCGGTTAGCTCTGGGTTGGGGTGTAAAACCCTTGGGGTAGGCAGATGTAGACACCCCATTTTTTTACCGCCCCTAAGACTTGGGCGCTTTCTTTTGATTACTCAATGATGACAATTAAAATGTGTTTCTCGCAGAATTCTCATTAAAATTTGAACTTTAATCCCAACCTTCATCATTATGGCCAAATTATTTTAAAATATTGAATATTTCATTAATTTAGTATTTTTGTAATTTTTCATAATTTTATGTGTTTATTCATATTTTTGGTGTATTTTATATAAAAGAAAATAATAAAACAAATTATATATGTGTTTAAAATTATTATATTATATATTTAGTATTTTATATAAAATTATATTAGTATATTATATGTTTAGTATTTTGATATAAATTATATATTTTAGATATTTTATATATTATATTATATATATATATATATTATATTATATTATATATATTATAAAATAAAAAATAATAAAAAAATCGTCGGCGGTGCCGACAACTCAACGCACCATATGCAAATTTATATATTATTATATTTATATTATTATATTATTATTATTATTATATTATATTTATATTATTATATTATTATTATTTGCCTATATAAGGCAAGGTAATCAATGAGTTTAAGGGGCAGAGAGAGAATTCTGAGGGGAAATTTTGAGAAGAAGAAATTCTGGGAGAGGATCAGGAGGGATTCGAAGGAGTTTGGAGAGAATTCTGGGGAAGGAAAGGAGAGACCATTCTGAAGGGGGGAGAATTCAAAAGGGAGGAAGAGGAAGCATTCTGTAGGGAATTCTGAGAGAGGGAGAATTCTGAAAAAATAAGAGAGGCTCAGCAGGAGAGTCTGAGAAGAAAAAAGGGAGAGAAAAAAAACAAGAAAATTAGTTTTTTTTTAAGAGAGAGAGGATATTTTCTTTGATATTTTTATTTCCATTTCATCAATACACCATTCCAAAAAACAACCACTAAAGTTGTAATTCTAACTTTTAAACTGAGAATTGAGAACACATTCCACAAGATTGAGAGTAGTCAAAAGAAAGTTTGTGACTCAGAAAATTCATCATTTTCCCAAAAGGTGAGTTTTCGCATATTTTCATTTAATTTTAAAAATGTGATATAATTTGTTTAAATACTTTATTTACCTCGTTTTATAACTTTTTTTTATCGCTTTTAATGGGATGGCTGCACCACTGCACCACCTACATATCTGCTGTAATTTAAATATTGTATATAAATTGTTGTAATTTATTCATTTAAATAATTTATCCCGGCGGTGAATAGTAACCTTCAGTGGTGAATAGTAACCCCGACAATCATTTAATTTAAAAATATGATATAATTTGTTTAAATATTTTATTTATTTTGTTTTATAACTTTTTTTATCGCTTTTAATGGGATGGCTGCACCACTGCACCACCCATATATCTGCTGTAATTTAAATATTGTATATAAATTGTTGTAATTTATTCCTTTAAATAATTTATTCCGGCGGTGAATAGTAACCTCGGCGATGAATAGTACTTCCGGCGGTGAATAGTAACCCCGGTGATGAATAGTACTTTCGGCGGTGAATAGTAACCCCGGCTATTTACTTTTGCTCGCTTTATTATATGCTATTTAGGAGGCTGTTTAATTTATTTCAACGATTTATGTTGTAAATATCAAGTTTGTTTGTACTAACCAATTAATCAATTTCGCATAATCATCTCTGCAACCTCCCTCTATTCTTTACTTATTTCGATTAAAAAGTTGTGAAAAATTAAGATTGTGATTCAAGTATAAGAAAGGAACTCTTCCATGCTTAATGGTTTAATCTCTTAGGAGGTTCATTACCAAAGGTATAAAACGCTCTATGCTTAATGGTTTAATCTCTTTGGAGATTCATTACCAACGGCATAAAACGTTTTATGCTTAAGAGATTCATTACCAAAAGTATACAACGTTCTATGCTTCCTGATTTAATCTCTTAGGGGATTTACCACCAAAAGCATAAAACGTTCTATACTTAACGGTTTAAATTCTTTGGAGGTTCACTACCCCAAATGTATACATGTTCTTATACTAAAGCACAATCTTTTATTTTTCATTTCTCTTTATTCATCAGTGTGTTTACTTTTAAGGGACTAATTGACCCTTGGAAATCACCAAGGAAAGTGTCATTATCACTTATCATCAAGTTTGGATTTTAAGTCATTATCACTCAAGTTTGGGTTTTTCTAAGTCATTATTACTCTTTTGAGTTTGACTAGTCCTTGTTGCACATCTTGAGTTTGACTTGAAATCCCTAACTTGTACATGAGTTTGACTCTTCCTTTGTGATTTCCTCTGAAGAAAATAAGGTTTATTCGGGTTAAGTCGACACTGATTTTCCTTTATTGCATTTCAGACTTAGTGGATGTAAATATCACTTTTGCACAAACAGGAGAAAAGATAAAGAAATGGACAGGTAATAAAAAAGGCTAATAAAATTGGTTAAAATTGGATTACAACCGACATAAAGAACCAATATGATTAATTGAATTCGGTCGGACGTTATACCGAATTTATTGTGTCAAGGCTTGCCTTACATCAATTATTGTAATAAATTAGACAGCCCCTTTCATTTATTATTCATTCGATTTTGTAATAATTATTTATTCAGACACTTGGACATTCGGACCCTCCTGCGTGAGGGCGCATTTGGACATTCGGACCCTCCTTCGTGAAGACAAATATGTAATAAGTTGTATGTCTTCCAACCCCCATTCTTTCTCCCTTTTATTTCACTGCTTATGATGGTTAGATTAGGAACATCATGTTTAATTTAGCATTTTCCATGATTTGCATCCATCTGTTTGCATGCATAAAAGTTCGGCTCATCATATTATTCCAATGTCAAATTCAAACTTTTTGCTTGAATACATGCTCTATCACATGCCTTGAATTGACTCGCATGCCATGCTAGTAGCCGAGCTTATTACTTGCACATTGTATGTGTTGCATTAGCCATATCGCATTAATTAGAATCATGCATTTTTTCTAACTATTTACTTTCTTTTGACTCGCCTTCGGACATAAGGTAAGTTTTTATGCTTTAGCATATTGCATAAGTGTGATCGCTGTCATATCAAACATACTACCATGAGACTAAATGCTTACTTGATATACTTGTTTGAATGCCTGTGGATGAAGGCTAATCACTTAAATTGGGATACTTTGATTCATGTATATATGAGATCACCATTTTCAGTGATACATATTCAAAACATTTTTTAAAAACAAACATGGAATCAAACGTTCCAACTTTTCGTGAAATTAGTCTATACTTATATGTTACATATAGAACAAGAGCATATATTGTACATAAAAACCACATCATGATTAGTAGAGGCCGATCTTTGATCGGGTGAGTGGGGTGTTCAATTATTGACCTTCCCCTCTCATATCTAAGTTCCCGAACCAAGACACTTTGGTAACGACGGACTAATGGCCTTTGGCACGAGTCACGGGTTTCCTAAATTTCCCATAAATATTTAGGTGGCGACTCTGAAATCTGGCAAAGCAGTCCATTTTTGGCATTTGATTCAAACATCGATTTTCCAAAAACAATTGCCGGATTTGGACTCTTTTTGTGTTTCCACTGTTTCACATTGCACTTGTGAAATCAGAATCAGAACCAACACACAAGTGGAGTCCGAACTGTAAGGGCTATTTCATTCTTCCGAAAGGGGGCGCGAAAAGCCGAGCTACAGCAGACAGACTTCCACTGGGATGACCGCCTCAACACCGTATGTTAAGCGAAAGGGGGTCTCCCCAATAGGAGTCCGGGCAGTAGTATGGTAGGCCCAGAGTACATTCGGAAGTTCCTCAGCCCAAAGTCCTTTAGCAGCTTCTAGCTTAGTTTTGATGATCTTCAGAAGAGAACGGTTAGTAACCTCGACTTGGCCATTGGCTTGGAGATGACCTAGAGAGAAGAAACAGGGCTGGATCTGGAGGGCTGCACAGAACTTCTTGTACTTGGCGTTGTCGAATTGTTTGCCATTGTCAGAGACGATGGCTTAAGAGATGCCAAACCTGCATACGATCGACTGCCAGATGAATTTGGTTGTGTTCCGCTCGGTGATGGTGGCAAGGGGTTTTGCCTCTACCCACTTGGTGAAATAGTCAATGGCGACAATCGCGAACTTGGTCTGGCCTCGGCCGGTGGGAAGTGGACCAACTAAGTCGATCCCCCATTTGGCGAACGGATAGGGACTGCAAAGTGTGATCAGTTCTGTAGGAGGAGCATGGGGGATGTTGGCAAAGCGTTGACACTTATCACATTTGAGGACGAAGTCAGTCGCATCTTGGTTGAGAGTAGGACAGAAATAGCCAGTGCGAAGTATTTTGTGGGCTAGGGACCTGCCGCCTGAATGGTTACCGTAGATACCCTCATGGATTTCTTGCATCACATAGGTTGCTTGAGCCGAGTTGAGGCATCGCAGATACGGGCGTGAAAAGCCACGTTTGTACAAGACACCACTAACAAGGATGTAATTGGACGACCGGGCCCTAACCTTTGCGGCTTGCTGTTGGTCATCAGGAAGTTCCCCCATTGTCAAAAATAGGAAGATGTCCGATGCCCAAGGGATGGGCTCATTCTGGAGGAACTGTACTTCTTACTGGTCGAAGGAAATGGCAGGGTGGGCTAGGTACTCGAGACGGACACCACGACTAAGGTCGGACTGGTCTGCGGAAGCCAACTGAACCATCTCATCCGCTTTAGAGTTTTCTGCCCGAGGAATGTGCTGGATGTGAAAAGTATTGAAGAGGCGAACAAGAGGAAGTGCAATATCCCTGTAAGCCCGCATTGTGTCCTCCTTTGCATTGAATTCCCCGGTAATTTGTCCGACAATGAGCTGGGAGTCACTGAACACCCGAATGTGGCTGACCCCGATGTCCCTGGCTAGGCAGAGACCTGCTATCAATGCCTCATATTCGGCCTCGTTGTTACTAGCATCGAACAAGAAACCAACCTTCAGGGGCGGCGAGGATGAGACTAGCCCCGCTGCCTTCTTTGCGGGATGATCCGTCGACGTTGAGAGTCCAGGAATGAGGGTCTTCTGGCTCGGTAGGGGTCGGTGGTAGAGGGGCTGTGGTTGGGGTAGGATTAGTGAACTCCAGGATGAAATCAGCGACAGCCTGCCCCTTAATTGCCGTCCGAGGTCGGTAGGAGATGTCAAACTGGCTGAGTTCAACTGACCATTGTATGAGTTTGCCAGAGAGCTCTGGTTACTGCATTACCTTCTTCAAAGGTTGGTCGGTGAGGACCACTATGGAATGGGCTTGGAAGTAAGGACGGAGTCGTCTGGAAGCGGTGACCAAGGCCAAGGATAATTTTTCTAACAATGGGTAATTCTGCTCCGCTCCTCTGAGAGCCCAACTGATGTAGTAGACTGGCCGCTGAACAGAGCCGTCTTCCCTGATAAGAGCTGCACTGACTGCGGTGGTTGAAACAGCTAAGTAGAGGAAGAGGGGTTCGCCCGTGATTGCCTGAGAAAGGAGGGGGGTTGGCCATACACTACTTCAACTGCTAAAAGGCCTCTTCGGATTCGGTCATCCATTCAAAAGTATGTCGAAGAACTTTGAAGAAGGGAAGACATTTATCTGTTGTGCGGGAAATGAAGCGGTTGAGGGCAGCTACTCGGCCAGTGAGTCTCTGAACTAGGGATGGCAATTTTAAACCGGCCCGACGGGGACCCGACCCCCCCACCTTGAATTGAGCGGGTTTTCCCCGAAAAATACCCCCGACGGGACGGGGACGGTATTTAAAAATCAATCCCCGACGGGCATCAGTGTCCCGGCCCCGTACCCGGCCCGTCCCCGTCCCCAATCCCCGGTCTGATTTTTCCCTGATGTTAAATTACAATTTTAACCTTATATATATATATATATATAAACCACTGACTTCATATATGTATAATAAACCACTGACTTCACTTTTTTATTTTTTCAACATCATTGACTTCACTTATTCATCCTTATTTCACCCTCAGGTCTCATTTCTCTCTACCCCGTCTCCTTCTCTCATCTCTCTCTAGCTCACTAACTTCTCTTTCTCTCTCAGATCCACCGCCACAACACCGCGTCTGTCATCCATTCCCTCTCTTCGCGACGTCGCCGACCACCACCGCCGTCCAGCTCACACTACCACCACCACCACCACCACCGCGTCTGTCTCGAATGATGATGTGTTGTATTTTCTGAATTTTTTTTTCAGATTTGTCTCAGATCTGTTTCATAATTTTTTTTTTGTTTTTAGATCTGTTTCAGATCTGTCTCGGATGATGTTGTTGTTGTATTTTCTGATTTTTTTTTTTCAGATCTGTCTCAGATCTGTTTCACAATTTTTTTTTTTGTTTTCAGATCTGTCTTGGATGATAATGATGTTGTTGTATTTTCTGAATTTTTTTTTTTTTTAGCCGGAGAATGCTCGGGGTCGGGGAAACCCGATCCCCGTTGGGGGCGGGGGTGGGGGCAGTGATAGGTTCTCCGTCGGGGATCGGGGCAGGGGGAAATTTGACCATCGGGGATTGGGGGCGGGGAGTGTGATCCCCGCCCCCGCCCCGCCCCGCCCCGTTGCCATTCCTGCTCTGAACCTCCTTAACCGTTCTGGGTGACTGCGTTTCAATCAAGGCCTTGATTTTTTTAGGGTTAGCTTCGATGCCGCACTGACTGACCATGAAACCCAAAAACTTCCCAGATCCTATGCCGAAGGCGCATTTCTCCAGGTTGAGCTTCATTTGGTACTCACGTAGGGTGGCGAAGGTCTCTCGCAGGTCGGTCAGATGGTCAGCAGAGAGTTCGCTCTTGACGAGCATGTCGTCGACATATACTTCCATATTTCGACTTATCTGGTGATGGAAAACAGCATTGACCAACCGTTGGTAGGTAGCCCCAGCATTTTTCAGTCTAAATGGCATCACACGGTAGTGGTAGGTACCTTGGTCGATAATGAAGGAGGTGTGTTCTCGGTCAGATGGGTCCATCAGAATTTGGTTGTACCCAGAGAAAGCATCCATGAAACTGAGCATTTGGTGACCGGCCGTGGTATCGACCAGCAGGTCTATGCGGGGAAGAGGGTAACTATCTTTGGGGTAGGCTCGGTTGAGGTCGGAGTAGTCGACACAGAGTCGCCATTTGCCATTGTTCTTGCGGACTAGGACCACATTTGGTAGCCACCTAGGGTAGTCTACGTTTTTTATGAATTGGGCCTCAAGGAGCTTATCAACTTCTGCAGCAATAAGAGTATTGCGCTCTGGATGAAAGATGCACTGCTTCTGGCGGTAAGGTCGGAAATAGGGTTCAATGCTGAGGCGATGGGTTATGAAGGAGGGGTCAACACCCGGCATGTCTAAATGGGTCCAGGCAAATACATCATTGTGCTCGGTCAGGAGGGCAGTAAGGTCGGCCTTGGCTTGGGGGGATAGTTGGCTGCCGATTTTCGTAGTTTTGGTTGGGTTGGTGGGGTCGATGGGGACCTCAACGAGCTCCTCCACAGGTTCTCCTCTGACCAGCTCATCCTCATCTCGGACGTCAAGTCCTTCAATGATCATAGCCTCCTTCAGCTTGACTTCCTTGAGTGAGGCGACATAACACTCCCTGGCCACGGTCTGCTCTCCCCTTACTGTCACGACGCCCAAGTCGGTGGGGAACTTAATGGTGAGGTGGTAGGTTGATGTGATAGCTTGGAAAGCATTGAGGGCAGTGCGACCAAGGATGATGTTGTAGGCAGAGGGACAGTCGACAACAAGGAAAGTGAGCAGCTTGGTGGTCTGGCCCGAGTGCTCGCCGATTGTGATGGAGAGATGGATGGAGCCAATGGAGGTCACCCGATCACCAGTGAAACCGACCAATGGTGTTTGGAGAGGGGACATACTTTCTTTCCCGATCTTGAGCTAGCGGAAGTAGTTGAGGAAAATGATGTCTGAAGAGCTGCCATTGTCTATGAGAACCCGTCTGACCTTGTAATTGGAAAGGAGAGCCGAGATGACTAGAGGGTCGTTATGGGCATAACGAATGCATATGCAGTCGTCGTCCGTGAAGGTGATAGGCTCGGTCCACTACCTGGGCTGTTTGGAAGGTCGGTCTAAAGTGGCAACCTCTTTGTCTGAGCCTTGCCTTATTTTCCTGAGTTCTGCCCGCTGAGCCGAGCGGGATGGTCCTCCACAAGCGAGCCCGCCGGAAATAACTCTGATTTCTCCAACAGATGGGGCGGGATTACCCTGCGCCCGAGGTTGCTGTGGGGGACGATTATGGCCTTGATTTGGTTGTGTTGGCTGCCGGGGAGGAGTGCGCCGGCGGGTGTTTCGGGTGGGCTCTGGCCTTTGTCTCTGGTGGGGGCGGGTGTCCGTGAACCGGCTAAGACGTCCCTGACGTATTAAGGTCTTGACCTGATCCTTGAGGTTAACACACTCATCGGTATTATGGTCGTGGTCCTGGTGAAAATGACAGTATTTGGATTGGTCATTCCGATGGAAAGAGGTTCTTGACGGTTGGGGCCATTTGAGGGGGTAGTCCCGCTGGATCTGGTTGAGGACTTGTTCTATAGGGGAGTTAAGGGGTGTGTACCGCTCGAACCAACCGGGCAATCGGGCAAGTATCGGCCGGTCGGCTCGGGGGGGTCGGTCGGTATAATGTGGTGTTTGAGTATTATACTGGGTGTGTCTGGCCTCTGAATCTTTTCGTTTTTCTCAGGGGATCGGATGTTTTGCTGTAGGGTCTTGACGGGCGGCTAGGGAATCTTTGGCGTTCATGTATTTTTGGGCTTTGGAGAGTAAGGCTGCCATGGTGGTGGGGGGGTTTTTGGAGAGGGAGAAGAGGAAATCAAACGACCGTAGTCCAGCCATGAAAGCTGTGAGGATGACCTTATCGTCGTTTTTCGCCACCTGCAGGGCTTCGGTGTTGAAACGGGTAACGAAACTGCGCACCGGGTTTGCCCGAATTTGTGTTTAATGGGAGTGGAGTAGTACCTCCTCCGTATCTGATTTCTTCCGTGAAAGCTGTTAAACTGATTAGAAAGGGGTGTAAAGGATATCTGTGTTCTGTACTGACTGTATCTGCTGATAATAATGTTAAAACTGATGTGAATTGTATTCCTATAGTCAGAGAATTCCCAGATGTATTTCCAGATGATTTGCCAGGGGATTTGATTGACAGGGAAATTAAATTTACTGTGGATGTGGTTCCGGGTACACAACCAATATCTAAAGCTCCTTACAGAATGGCACCAACTGAACTGAAGGAATTGAAAGCACAATTGCAGGAACTGTTAGACAAGAAATTTATCAGACCCAGTACTTCACCGTGGGGTGCACCTGTTTTGTTTGTAAAGAAGAAAGATGGTTCACTGAGACTGTGCATTGATTACCGCGAACTGAACAAGGTAACTGTAAAGAATAAATATCCATTACCGCGTATTGATGATTTATTTGACCAGTTACAGGGTGCACAAGTATTTTCCAAGATTGATCTTAGATCAGGGTATCATCAGCTGAAAGTCAAACCGGAAGACATTGATAAAACTGCTTTCAGAACGAGGTATGGCCATTATGAATTTTTAGTTATGCCGTTCGGAGTTACGAATGCCCCTGCTGCATTTATGGACCTCATGAACAAAATTTTTAAACCATACCTTGATGATTTCATTGTGGTATTTATTGATGACATATTGATCTATTCTAAGACTGTTGAAGAACATGAACATCATTTGAGACTTGCCCTGCAAACCTTAAGAGAACAGAAACTGTATGCTAAATTGTCTAAATGTGAATTTTGGCTTGATCATGTTATGTTTTTGGGGCATGTTGTTAGCAAAGATGGAATTTCTGTTGATCCGCAGAAAATTGAAGCTGTAATGAACTGGCCTAGACCAACAAATGTAACCGAAGTCCGAAACTTTTTGGGATTGGCTGGATATTACAGAAGATTTGTCAAAGACTTCTCCAAAATTGTCTTACCACTGACTCAGTTGACACAGAAAGGGATATCATTTGACTGGACTGACCAACGGGAATCAGCATTTCAAGAATTGAAAACTAGACTTGTGACTGCACCGATTCTGACTCTACCTTCAGGTACGGATGGTTATACTGTATTTAGTGATGCTTCTCATAAGGGTTTGGGGTGTGTTTTAATGCAGAATGGGAGAGTTATTGCTTATGCTTCCCGACAGTTGAGACCACATGAAAAGAACTACCCGACCCATGACTTGGAACTTGCCGCAGTGGTTTTTGCATTGAAAATTTGGCGTCACTATTTGTATGGAGCCACATGTGAAGTGTATACTGACCACAAGAGCCTGAAGTACTTTTTCACTCAGAAAGAACTGAATATGAGACAACGGAGATGGTTGGAACTAATAAAAGATTATGATCTACAGATTTTGTACCATCCGGGAAAAGCCAACACCGTTGCCGATGCATTGAGCCGAAAGTCAATTGCCAACTTAGCTTGTTTGCTGACTGGACAGAAAGAATTGCTTCAGGATCTGGAAAAGTCTGAAATTGAAATTGTTTTGAGAGAACAAGGTGGAACCTTAGCTGGTATTTCTGCTCAACCAGCATTGATTGAGGAAATTAAAGAAAAACAACAACTGGATGATTTCTTGAAAAAGGTTATTGAAGAAAGAGATTCAAAACCGAGACCGGGGTTCAAGTTTGAGAACAATGTTTTGAAATTTCAAGAAAGACTGTGTGTGCCGAATGACACTGAACTGAAAAGAAGAGTTCTGCAAGAAGGCCACAATTCGAAGTTTTCGATTCACCTAGGGAATACGAAAATGTACCAAGATCTGAAACAGAATTTCTGGTGGCCAGGGATGAAGAAGGAAATTGCCGACTTTGTGTCCAAATGTCTTTACTGCCAACAAGTCAAAGCTGAACATCAACGACCTGCCGGATTACTGCAACCCTTACCCATACTAGAGTGGAAATTGGAGCATATCACGATGGATTTTATCGTTGGATTACCTCGCTCTAGAAAAGGTATGGACTCTATTTGGGTTATCGTTGATAGATTGACTAAATCTGCACACTTCCTACCTGTCAAGATAATTTATAATGCAGACAAATTGGCTGTTATCTATATTGATGAAATTGTGAGATTGCATGGAGTGCCCGTATCTATTGTTTCTGACAGGGATTCAAAGTTTACATCGAGGTTCTGGCAAAGCCTACAGACCGCATTGGGTACTGAATTGAGGCTGAGTAGTGCCTATCATCCTCAGACAGATGGCCAGTCAGAAAGGACCATCTAGACTTTAGAGGATCTACTGAGAATGTGTGTCCTTGATTTTTAGGGGAACTGGGAAAGTCATTTGCCGTTGGCTGAATTCGCCTACAACAACAGCTACCATTCGAGTATTGGAATGGCGCCTTTCGAGGCATTGTATGGCAGGAAATGTAGATCTCCAATTTGCTGGGCAGAAGTTGGAGATGGGCCTTTGCTTGGGCCCAAGATTGTATATGAAACGACTGAGAAAGTGAAATTAATACAGCAGAGACTGAAAACTGCACAGAGTAGACAGAAAAGTTATGCGGATGTCAGAAGACGGGACAGGGAATATGAAGTGGGAGATCACGTGTTTGTGAAAGTGACACCAATGAAAGGCCAGACTCGTTTTGGAGTCAAGGGCAAGTTAGCGCCGCGGTATGTCGGACCGTATGAAATTATTGAGAAAATCAATCTGGTGGCGTATCAAGTTGCACTTCCTCCTGAAATGGAGCATATGCATAACGTTTTCCACATATCTATGTTGAGAGATTATCTCCGGGATCCTTTTCATGTGATTGAGCCTACTCGGATAGTGCTTAGTGATGACTACACTTACGAGGAACGGCCTATACAGATTGTGAACAGACGGATCAAGAAACTGAGAAACAAAGAGATCTCGCTAGTGAAAGTTGATTGGCAGAACCATGGTGGTGTGTATGCCACTTGGGAAAGGGAAGATGACATGGCGAAAAGATATCCTGATTTGTTTCCACTGGATCTTGTTTTCTTCCAGACTGAAGGTAACTCGAGTTTAGAGAACTAAACTCCTTATAAGGAGGGGAGACTGTAACAACCCTCGTACCGATTACTGAATAACCACTGAATTATATACTGATTATTGCTAAACTGGACCGCTAATGACTGATAATTAGATTAACTGAAGTATTGGATGGACTGATTGAAATTGAAACTGGAATTGAATAAGTTTATCTATTGAATTGCATATCGCATCTGTTTGATTGATTGATTATCTGTTTGAATTCATATGTTTAAACTGCTAATTGAAAGCCTTATCGACGGCCGAATTAGGAACCGTTTAGAGTTTTATAATCAGTAGAATATTTGTGTTTTAATGATATATTTATCTGAAAATTGATTAGGAATGATTAAACTAGATTAAATTAAGTCAATTAAAGAGATTGACATAATTGCGGAATTGCTATTGAGTGGCTTTTGTTTATTCTTATCATTATAGAGCCTTATACACTTAATCAAACTTCTCCTCAGCCATTTTTGTGAGCATAGCCGAAAATTAGAGAGAGAGGAGAGGGAGAGAATTGATTTCCTTCTTGCATTGCTTAATCTTGCTTAGAAACTTGAAGATTGGTAACATAGATTACTAAATTGAGCTTTCAAGACTTGTAATTGACACTCTAGGTAAGGAAATCATCATCTTCTTGTTGTCTTTAAGCTTCATCTTGCATGGTTCATGTTCCATTGTAGAATTAAACCATGATTTAGTGCTAAGAAATTGGATTATGCTTGAATTCATGCTTGCATGCCCATTTTGGTGATTTTTGAAGTTAAATTCTTGGAGAATTATACATGCATGTCCATGTTTTTATCATAGTCCATGTTTTCACTTTGTTTTCCAGCCATTGAAGCTCATTAGAGCAAGAATTGAAGTTTGATTTGGTTTAAAACTCATGCATTGCATGTTTTGAAAGTGTTCTTGAAAATGGGTTTGAAAATGGCTTTAATTGACCAACCCTTGGCCCTTGCATGTGCAAATTAGCTTTTGAAACTTGTTATACATTGAGTTTAAGTGTATTTTCCAGAATTTGGGGCCAAGAGGTTGAGTTTTGGATGGTTGAATACTTGGTTCGAACTTGGGAGACAAATCTGGAAATTCCAGATTTGGCTTCCTCGCTCGAGCGAAGGATTCCTCGCTCGAGCGAGCCCTTTGGTTTTGTAAGCTCGCTCGAGCGAGAATCGAGCATGGTATCGCGCGTAAAAATCGAGCATCCAGTACTTTTACTGTTTCATCAGACCGCTCGAGCGAAGGATTGTTCGCTCGAGCGAAGCCTTTGATTTTGGAAGCTCGCTCGAGCGAAGGAAGGCTCGCTCGAGCGAGACCTCTGTTTTCAGCAACTTTTGAAAAATGCCTTCCAACTGTATTTTTGCATCCTCATCCCATCCTAGGCATTCTTAGACCTAGTTTAAGACATCTTAATGAGGATTTAGACATAGAACCACACCGAGGAAATTTAGGGATTTAATTATCATCCTTCCGACTGTGAACTTAGTGTGTGTTCTATTTGTTAACTGTATAGGGTTGGCTCTCGGGGACGCGCTCTAGCTGCTATTAGCCCAATCTCAGTGAGTAACAGATTGTGTAAAGATATGTTCAAAATGGTTATATTTTGAATACTGAACTGAATTGTTTATTGAACTGATATTGTTTATTGAATGAATGTATGTCCTGTATTTCGAACTGTATTGTGGCATCCTTAGCACCCACTGTTATTGACTGTTACAGAGCTCTGTCGGTTTCCTTGTGGAACCATATTGTTTATCGATTGATGGCCATCATTATTGTTGGGTCTGTTAAGGCCCGGTCCTTTTGGACCTACTGTTTATAGGCTAATGGATGTACCACATATGACTGATTGATTGAAATACTGATTGACTGAAATACTGAAAAACTGAAATACTGTTTAATGAACTGATTTCATTACTGTAAGGACATTCATTCATAACCTCTTTACGCTTTATGTTATTCACTGGGCTTTAGCTCACTGTTTATATATATATATAGGTGCTCAGCCACCAGATCGGAGCTAGGAGCGTGGGTTGGTCCCCAGTTTTGTCAAGCCAGCCTATGTGCCTCACTGCGAGGTTCCGAGTTGCCATGCTATGGCTTGGGGTGTTTTGTGTCCCCTATCAGTCTCCTTACTGTTTTGTACTTTTGTATAGACTGTCTACCGTTATACCGTACTGTTGCCTAGGGATTCGATCCCTGTACTGACTGATTGTAAATGATTGTATAGACTGTACTGTTCTAAAACTGTTTAAATGCATTAAAAATATTTTTGGCATACAGATTTTCACAACTCAATGGGCACTAGTTATTTACTGTATTGGCTTCCGCCAGGCCTTGTACTCTGTTTAACTGTATTACTGTTCAGTAGGCCTTCGGTAATCTCGGATTACTGGCCAGTTACGGTGCTAAACCCATAGGGCCGGGTTTGGGTCGTGACAGAGTGGTATCAGAGCGATACTTACCACGAGTTATACCGCACACACGTGTCCAAATGAGCTATAGGGTGTCCTAGAAAAGCAATTAGGGCATTTCATGAACTTGAAAAGTGTGTGCTTATGACTGACTGATTATATGTTAAAGTGTTAAACTGTTTAATTATACAACTGCTTATAATGATAACTATTATAACTGCTTATAGTGAAATGGATAATGCAAATGAACCTGAATCATCCTCCTCTGAGGCCAGAATGGCCAGACTTGAACAAATGATGGGACTGATAATTGAGAGACTAGATCAACAACCGAACCACCAGCCCCCACCTCCTCCTCCTCCTCCTCCTCCGGTGCAACCGGAACAGAATGTACAGAATGTGAATGCTGATGAGGTGGACATTATTGCACTAACCCATAAGTTCAGCAAGATGAAACCGCCGTCCTTTCAGGGAGGCTTAGAACCGTTAAAGGCTGAAGCTTGGGTGCTTGAAACAGAAAAGTTGTTTGAAATGTTTCCGTGCTCCGAAGCCAACAAAGTGCTGTTAGCAACTTTCACCCTTCAGGAAGAAGCAAGAAGGTGGTGGATGTTGACCCGCGATGCGAATACAGAAGAAATCAGATACGGAGGAGGTATCTGATTTCTTCCGTGAAGAGGGATGTTGTCACCACCAGAGGGTAGCGGGGGCTGGACACTACTGGCTTCCCCTTCAAGGGTTGGTGCCGGGATCGATGGATGCGGGGGTGGAGGTGGTGGATTTACATGTGGGGGTGGAGGTTGCAAGCCTTCCAAGTTAGGTGGATAGGGCTGCGGGATAGTATGGCTCGGGGATCGTTCTTGGTTAGGGGGAATATCTGGAGGTGGAGGAGCAGGCATAGAAAGGTTTCTCTGGAGTAAAGCATTGATCAGGGCTTGGTTCTACTCGGCCATGCGGTTAATGCTGTTGGTGAGCTCAACGAAATACTGTGGTGGATTGTTTGGAATGAAAGGGTCGGTTTGATGGTCGGCAGCATTATGGTGAGAAGCCATGGATCTAGTCGTGACCATACACTTTGATTGGTAGTAGGAAAAGGTTGTTGGACAGGGTCTCCGACGACAATGAGCACAACTGGCGCACGGAGCAAAACTTTCCCACAAACGGCGCCAACTGATGATGCAGCTAATATGCAACGCGTACCTGGCAGAACGGGTCGGACTGATCCACGCTTCTCGCACCAAAATCCGAGTGATCAAACCCACCAATGAACCTGCAGACAAGTTCAACGGGGAACGGAGAGTCCCCCAGTAAACCCTCCGACGATTAAGTTAGAAAGGGAAGTAGAGCGGTAGAAGGAGATTAGAGATAGAAAAGCTTAACCTTCTTCTTGTCTTCAACGTTTGCTTATATCCTTTGGTCATCATTTCGCTGTCCTTTCCGACCTGCCATCTTGGCCGAAAGTCTATGCTGTAGCTTACCTTGTTCAGGGTAAGAGGGTGCTGTTCCGACGGAGAGGTGTTGTCGTAATAAATACTGTGATGGGCTGCATTGATGGTGATATGCAGTGGCAATAACTTTGCAGATCTTTGTCTGCTGATGTGCCTTGTCCTTTACCTGCCGTATGTCTGAATGTCATTGGCTCTTTATGCCACGTTGGATTCCAGCTGTTCTGGACTTCACCAGCCGGGTTATATATTGGGCTCCAAGTGATGGGCTTGGGTTGTTCATAGTGGGTCATGGCCTTTATGGGCTTATCCACGTCATATACGATAATGTGGAATTTAGGATTTTTGTTTGGGTTTTGAGAATATCAGGTCTATATAATTTTGATAAGGATTTAAAGGCCCATATCCTATTTTCCTATTTTTATTTCACGATAATTGGGGTTTGATGTAATGAAATGGTTGGGACAATTTTGGCGAGTATGTTGTTATTATCATTGTAAAGGGCCTTTACCATTTAAAATCTAGAATGAAAAATTTTGGCTAAATTTGCACATTCTATTTTTTTATTTCCCTTGTTGTATTAAATATGACATTTTAATTGCAATAGTTTTGGAGTTTGTATGACTTGTTGGTATATAAATTTGAGTCAGAATGATAAATTGTGCAGAATTAATTAGATAATTGACTATTAATTCCAATGCATGGTGTATATTATATTAATATGAAAAGTAAGAAAATCAATTTAATAATTGATTAGAATGGTTTTTTAGTATTTAGCATTTTGTGGTTGTAATTCGTTTGGGAAGCTTGGTTTGGGACTTTTTTGGTTATTTTAGTTACAAAAAACAAAATAAGCTATTCTAGCCACAACAAACAAAACATCACATCCAACCCATAATCATTACACTCTTCTCTCACAAAAAAAATCAAAAAAACCAAAAAGCTAAAAAGTTCTTCTCAAACTAAATTTTTTAGCCCAAGTTAAAATAGCCAAAAAATCAAAAAATTAAAAAATTAATCCACTTCCCAAACAGAGACCGATTAATTTAAATGAATCAATTGCACATTCAATTGATAAGGATACATTAGTGTTTACAAAACCATTGCATGATCAATTGGCGACAAGACATTGTGGACTAGAACTTGTAGCTTGGATGCATAACTGATTGATTAGTTTAAAAAAAAAGTGTATGTAGTGTTTGTGCATTCTTAGCTTAGCCTAATGCAATCTCAATCAATTTTGAAAAGATATAAATTAACATAAAAATACGATCTCACACTAGATTGATAAAGACATTGCATGTGGCATTATACCCACGGACAGACACGAATACAGAATACGGTAATTTTTAAAAATTAGAAACACGGGCACGATGGAACACGATAATTAGGGGTGAGCAGCGAATATATCGATCCGTTAAAATTAACCGAATCGAATCGATCCGCCGCATTTTGGACAGATGTGTGATGACGAGCGGACGGTTGCGAATTGATTTTCTCCAATCCGTCAATTTGGCGGACGGATGGTGGATTTGAGGTTTTTTTAGCCGCAACCGAACCGTCAAACCGCGAGCACCCTTAGTAATTTATAAGACTTTGTATTTTTAATTAATTTATAAGACTTTGTATTTTTAATTTGTTTAAATATTTTGTTTGTGTTTTCAATTGAAAAAGAGTTTAAATATTCTGTTGAAAAAAAATTTTCAATTTGAATATATTTTTTGAATTGAAAAAAATAAACGTATTATTTATCTATATTTTTTGGTTTTTAAATCTAACTCTAAAAGTAATAAATAGAAAATATGATATATGTTGGTTGGTTTTTGTTTTAAAAAACATATATAAATGTAACAATATATAGATATACAATCTCTACTCTTACTCTGTTCATGGTTTTGATGGTTTGAATTATTTTTATATTTTAAGAACCACATATTGTAATATTTTATGTGGATGAGGCATGCTGTGATTGTAATATGTGGATGAGGCATGCAATGATTGTGATATTCTAAAGTTTCAAACTTTCTTTCATTAGATGAGGTATGCGGTAATTGTAATACTTTTTTAAGTCATTGACTGTAATACTCCTCTTTTTTTTTTTTTTTTGAGGAAGTGCACAAGTTGAACTATGTTGAAAATTTATAAAATTTCAAACCGCCAAACCGATTCGCATCCATCCGCCAAACCGCCAATCCGCTCAATCCACATCCACTGGATTGGAGGACGGATGCGGATTAATTTTTTCCAATCCGCCAATCTGACGGACGGATGGCGGATTGAACGTTTCATGGCCGCAACCGACCCGCGCCCACCCCTAACGACAATATATATATATATATTTATTATTTTTATTCATATATTTATTATTTTTGAGTTGGTCAAAACAACAGTCACATGGGATAATAAATTAGCTAAATGGATATGTATTTGTGCAATGCAAGGTACAATCAGCTCTTTAACTCCAAAAGAAGAGTCAAATCAAAAGTCACTTTGTATAATATGGTATTAATTTATACTATATAATATATATTACAACAACAAATAATACTTGATTTGGCATGTGTAAAAAAAATAGAAAATCAATAAATTATTTAAAAAATTATAAAGTTATCACTATTTATCAAAAAAAATATTAAAAAATTAATTTTACATACAAAATTACAAATCAATCTTTTCAAAATTAGATCTGTGGCTGTGTTTTTTAAGAAAAATTGCACAGTTGGGGTGTAATTTTAACACACTACTGTTCGGCCCGTGGGAGTCCATCACATGTCTCGTTTTGATAATCTAAACAGTTTAATGTGTAGAACTCATCGAGTACTATATGTCTGTAAAAAATCACATTGATTGGATATCTCTAACTGCAAATCAAATCAGTTTTGTATAAAAAAAATGAATGGTGTTATAGTTAACGATTGAAAAAAAATTAATCTGATCAGATAGCTATTGATATTCGATCAATGTGATTTTTTACAGGCATATAGTACTCGATGAGTTCTACACATTAAACGGTTCAAATTATCAAAGCGGGACCCGTGATGGCCCCCATGGGCCGAACAATACCGTCCAGTGCAATACCCAAAAAGTAGCCAATCATTTCTTAGCATCAATTCAGATGCGCAGATAGTACAACTGTACAACTCACACTCATAATCTTCTTCTACACACTAATTTATACAATTTTTTAATACACATTTTTCCAAAAAAAATCAAAAAGTTAACCCAAACAACCATCTTTTTTTCCTCAACTTTTTAGTCCAAAAAGTCAAAAAGTGCACTTATTTAGGATACCTCAAACAACCCCTAAGTCTTTTAACTCTAATACTTTTCAACCTCCTCATACAAATAAAAAGTGCCGAGAGAGATGAGACAAAGCCGAGAGAGAGACAGAGCCGACTGGCTGTGATTGTGAGAGAGAGAGAGAGAGAGAGAGAGAGAGAGGGTAGAAGATGAAGATCGAAGCCTAGGAAGCAAATATCTGAAAGAATGCGACACCAGTCAGGTTTTTCTCTTTCTCTCTCAGTTGCGATTTCTGCGATTTTGGCAAGTCGCGACCAGGCTAGGTTCTTCTCTTCCTCTCTCAGTCATTCTCTCTTGATTTTCACAGTCGATCCCATCACAGAGACCCTCTTGCTATTTTTGTTCGAAGCCCTCTAAACAACTCAGCCATGTCCGATGTTATGTCTGGATTTGGACACTCGTGTCCCCACCGTGTCCTTCCCGTGTCTCCTGCACAAAAAAGAAAAATTAAATTAAAGGGACATGCCAGTACGTTTCCCCGTATCTAACACTGGCGCTGATTCTGGCATGTCTATGCTTCATAACATAACACATTACATTAACACAAACAAGATTACCAAAACTCATGTGGTCATTTAAATACAAGTCAAAAGCTCATTTTGATCCAATTATAATCATTGTCATTATTACAATACAAAAATAAAAAGCTGCCATAACCCATCTTCATGAATGAATTTTCTTCTCAGATATTTCAATCTTTAACTTCAGTTCTTGTCCTTCGTAATTTCGATTTCAACAGCAATCAGCCTATGAATATTGTTTCCTTCTATAGGAATTGAAGGGCTTCTTGATTGTAGTGTCACTGAGAGGATTATACCAATGCCAAAATTTACATTATTCTTTTCACAAACAAAATATAGTCTTCCCTTGCTTGTCTTCTCAAACTCTAATGGCTGCTCTTACATACCAGAAACATTTTCCACTTCTAAACCTCAATGAAACTTCTCTGCCAATACCTACACCGCAACTTCCGAGTTGGAAACAAACTTTAAACAATCAAAGTTTGAACTGACTAATTCTTGATATCATTAAAAACAAATAATGAATTAGTCGACATAAAACCAAAATGTTTCCATTTCATATAAATAACCAAGAACAAGTTCATGTACTGAAAAAAAATGTTGTGCCTAGGAAGGAGAAAACAATTACACACAAGCACACAAGCAAGAACACACAAAGAATTACGTGGTTCGGCAAGTCGCCTATGTTCACGGGCAGCAGATTTCACTATATTTGGAACAAAGAATTACACACTCTATAATTTTCTCTCTCTGCTCTGTATTCTCTCTTCAATTCACCACACTGACCCCCTCCCATTCATTAACCATTTATAGATAAAATGGAGGGCCAAAGTCTTCAACAAGCCACCGACACATTTATGGCAACCACCAACAACCAACAAGATTAGTCACCCTACCATGAGTAGCTCGACTGAAAATGTCTAGCTTCTTCAATCAGCAGCCATCAATCAACAGCCATCGTTGAAAATCTGAGCCAATTTTCAACAAATCTCCACCTTGGCGAGAATTCTCTATCCAACATAGTGATTAATCAACACTACCATGCACCCGAAGGTGCTCAGTTCCGAGAGATGTTGACCAAGTCCAAACAATGTTGGAACTTGATCCCAGAAACCACTTTTGTGAGCATATCAACCAGATTATCTGCAGTGCTAATCTTTTGAAGCAGAATTTCCCCTTCATTTACAATTTCTCAGATGAAATGGAAACGAACATCAATGTGCTTGGTGCGGGAATGATGAACCTGGTTCTTTGCCAAACAAATGGCACTCTGACTGTCGCGGTACACCTCAATGTGCTTCTGAACAATATCCAAGTCCCCAATCAACCCATGTAGCCAAATAGCTTCCTTAAAGGCTTCTATCACTGCCATATACTCTGCCTCTGTAGTAGACAAAGCCACATTTGACTGAAGCGTTGACCTCCAACTCACTAACCCTTTAGTAAGCGTAAATAAATACCCTATTGTTGACCGGCATTTATCCAAGTCACCAGCATAATCTGAGTCTACATATCCAACCAAATTCTGTCCGAGTCTACGATCTCTTTCGAACTTCAAACCCATATTAATTGTGCCATATAAGTACCTCGAGATCCATTTCACTGCCTGCTAGTGACCTTTCCTCGGATCATGCATATGAGATGTGCCATACTCATAGCATGTGAGATGTCAGGCCTTGTACAAACCATAGCATACATTAATGCACCAACTGCATTTGTATATGGAACCTGTGCCATATGCTTTCGTTCTTCTTCTATACGTAGAGACATCGAAGCACTAAGCTTGAAATGAGGGGCCAATGGTGTACTCACAGCTTTTGTTTTCCCATTTATGCCAAATCTTTCTAACACCTTTTTCAAATATTGGGTTTGTGTCAGACAAACTGTGCCCTTCTTTCTGTCTCTTTTGATCTCTATGCCAAGAATTTTCTTTGCTTCACCCAGATCTTTCATTTCGAGCTTTCTTGCCAATTGTGCCTTGAGTTTATCAATCTCCACATTGCTCTTAGATACAATCAGCATATCGTCTACATATAAGAGCAAATAGATAAAAGAACCATCAGAAAGCTTACGGAAATATATACAATGATCATACTGGCTTCTTGTGTATTTCTTTTCCGTCATAAATCGATCAAATCGCTTGTACCATTGTCTTGGGGATTGCTTCAACCCGTACAATGATTTGTTCAGCTTACATGCCTAATTCTTTTTTCCAGCAACTTTGAAACCATTTGGCTAGGACATGTATATCTCCTCTTCAAGATCTCCATGTAAAAAGGCAGTTTTGACATCGAGTTGGGCAAGCTCAAGATCAAACTGTGCAACCAAAGCTAGCAAGATACGAATAGACTTGTGCTTTACAACAGGTGAGAATACCTCATTATAGTCTATTCCTTTCTTTTGGGCATAGCTTTTAGCTACCAATCTAGCTTTGAATCTGATGTTGTCTTTGCCTGGGATGCCTTCCTTCTTGGTGTAAACCCACTTACACCCAATTACTTTCTTGCGTTTTGGAAGTTGCACTAACTACCAAGTCTGGTTCTTGTGAAGTGATCCGATCTCTTCATCCATAGTCTCCTTCCATTTGACACTTTCTGCATTCTGCACGGCTTCTTTGAAAGTGCAAGGAATATTGTCTTCAATGATTGGAAGTGCATGGGCCACCATATCAGTCATCCAACCGGGTTGTTTAATAACTCTTTTTTCTTTTTTGATTGCAATAGGTTCTAATTGTTGTAGGGCATCTGGATCTTCATTCTCATCTGAACTCTCTTGAGGATCTTCTTCAGAGCTATCAGCTGAAACTTCTTCAGGATTGTTGCATGTCTGAACAGTCTTTGTTGGAGTCTCAAACTCCATCTACACTAACTTCTTCAATGCTTCATCATTTTCTTGAGGTTTTGGTTGCTTCAGCATTGTAGACTCATCGAAGGTAACGTCTCTTCTAGTGATAACTTTCTTTGATTCAAGGCACCAGAGTCTATATCCCTTGACACCTTCACTGAAGCCCAAGAAGATAGCTTTCTTAGCTCTAGGATCCAGCTTAGATTCTGTAATATGAAAATAAGCTGGACATCTAAAGATAATCAGTAGCTGGCGTTCCTGACCATACCTCCATGGGAGTCTTGCCATCTAGTGCTGCAGCAGGTAGTCTGTTGACAAGATGACGAGCATAGTTCAATGCCTCATTTCAAAATGCCTTGTTCAATTATGAATGTGACAGCAAACACCTGACTTTCTCCACCAAAGTGCGGTTTATGCGTTCTGCAACTCCATTTTGCTGTGGCGTTCCACTAACTGTGAAATGTCTCACTATCCCTTCATTCCGACAAACCTCAAAGAAGGGATCTGATGTGTATTCGCCGCCATTGTCTGATCTGAACTTCTTGATCTTCTTGCCTGTCTGGGTCTCAATCATTTTCTTCTACATAAGAAAGATATTTAATACTTCATCTTTATGTTTCATTGTGTAAACCCATACTCTTCTTGAGAAATCATCAATGAACGACACAAAGTAGTGTTTACGTCCCAAAGAAGCGTTCTTGGAAGAACCCTATTCATTGGTGTGAACGTAGTCTAGAATCCCTTTGGTACGATGAATAGCAGTACCAAACTTGATTTTTGTTTGCTTGCCCAGTACACAATGCTCGCAGAACTCAAGCTTTTCTGTTTTGGCGCCTTTCAATAGTCCTTACTTTACCAACCTTTGTAAAGCTTCTTCTCTAGTATGCCCTAAGCGCATGTGCCAAAGTTTGGAAGTGTCTGATGCATCATCTTCTGAGCTAGTAGAGACAGCCACTCTCCCTGTGACTGTGGAGCCGTCTAAGAAATATAAATTTCCCTTCCGAATACCCTTCATTGCAACAAATGCTTCTCTAACATCTTTGAGGACTCCACCTTCCACAGTTACTCTGTAACTTTTGGAGTCTAAAACTCCCACTAAGATGAGATTTTTCATCAAATCCGGTATGTACTGAATATCTTCGAGAATTCTGATTGTTCCATCATGCATCTTCAGTCGAATTGTTCCAATCCCCTTTGTTCTGCAAGCTTGGTCGTTGCCCATCAACACAACTTCTCCATCGAACTCTCGTAAGCTCGAGAACCACTGCTTGTTAGGACACATGTGGTAGGAACATCCGGAATCTAGAAATCATTCATCAGACTGGCCAAGTGATAAAACTGTGAAGGCTGATCCTTCACCATTATCTTCATCTCGTGCAGCGTTCATTTTTTCATCTTTTTTGTCTTTATTGGGACAATCTTTTGCCCAATGCCCCTTCTGGCGACAAGTAGCACACTCGTCTTTTGCAAGATGTCTTCTATCTGATGATCTCCCTCTGGATTTTGAACGAGACTTCCCCCGCCCTGTATATCTTCTGTTATTCGTCCTGCCTTTGATTGTTAATGCCTCTAATGCTGAGTCCCTATTTATAGACTTATCTTTCCTTTTGAACTCATTATTTACCAAGGCGTTTGAAACATCAACATACTTGATCTTTTTTTTACCATACAGTAAAGTAGTAGTGAGATGGTCATATGTGTCAAGCAAAGAATTTAACAATAACAGTGCTTTATCTTCATCATCAATATGAACATCCAGGTTTTTCAAATCGGCAAGAATTTTGTTGAAATTATTCAGGTATTCGTTCATCGAAATACCTTTCTTGTAGTCGAAACAAAACAACCTCTTCTTCATGTAGAGCCGGTTCTCAATGTTCTTTGTCATGAATTTGTCTTCCAGCACCTTTCAAAGCTCCTTCGCAGTATCATATTTTGTGAAGGCATACTTTTTCTCTTTTGCAAGGCACAGTTGGATAGAATTGCAGGCCAGGAGATTCACTTTCTCCCATTCTATCTTGTCCAAGTCATCTGGTTTGTCTCTCAGAGTGAAGTGCAGGTTCATCTGGACAAGCATATCTTTAACTTCGCATCTCCACATGCCGAAGTTGCTGCTTCCATCAAACTTTTCTACCTCAAACTTAGCATGGGACATCGGGGTCCAACGCCTAGAGTTGCTTGTAGTCACTGGGTTACTTGTGGACTCGATTGATCTCGGCTATGTAGATTCTGTCATTGAGACTGCTTAATAATCTCCACCACAAACAATAACGGACACTTAAAATGCCAGGAATACGGCAAATTCTAAGCTCCCAAAAACTTCACAAAAAATTCGAGTCCGAATCTCAAAAAACGAAATCTGCGGTTGTGTCCGGAATGATTGATTTAGCTAGGAAATCACTTTTCTCCAAATCCAGGGGCCAAATTGTAATTTTTTAAAAATCCAGGGACTTTGTTGTAATTAATAGAAGCTTTAGGGGCTAAATTGTAATTTTAGCAAGATCAAGGGCTGAAATGCAATTTACCGAACTTTCAGGGGCCTCCCTGCAATTTCAAAAAGTTCGGCTGATTGGGATTGATGACGTGGCAGATGTGCTGATGTGGCGATGACGTGGTTGATGACGTGTCTCGACACGTGGCAGTGATGTGGCAGTGCTGAGTGGGACGCTGACGTGGCAGGTGTGCTGATGTGTCAATGACGTGGCAGTTGAGATGGCAGTGACATGTCTCGACATGTGGTTCAAACGTAGCAGTGACTAGGCTGACACCTGGCGCTGATGTGGCGTGACGTGGCGATGACGTGCAGCTTCCAAAAATAAATTAGAAATTTGTTTGGAAAGGGTTTTGAACCCTTGACCTCAAGGCTTCAAACCAAAGGCTCTAACCACACAAATCAGGATCCCCTCTTCGAAATTCCTACTTGACTTCCTACTTGCTAAGTTATTAGGCCCACTTTTAGGCCTAATTTCGATGATCCGAACCGTTCACATTTTAAAATTAATAAACAGTTTTCCGAACACATGCTTTCTGATATCTTATCAACTTGATTTTTTACATGTATGATATACTCAATAAATCTTAAAATGTGAATGGTTTGGATCATCGAAATTGGGTCTAAAAGTAGGCCTAATAATCCAGCAAGTAAGTAGTCAAGGAGGAATTTCAAGGAGAGGATCCTGATTCCTAACCACACGGCTAAGTATGAACTTGTGCTATTTTAGTGCACAAGTGAATACTTAAAGCCTTTAGGACAGGTTGACTTCTTTAACCTTTGCTTCTTCGTCGGACTGAACTTTCCGGCAAGTCTCCGGCAGAACTTCGGCCAGTGCGTGAGGGCGTGTGAAGTGCCCTCATGGGTTGGTCTTTCTGGGTCTGAATTCCTCTCGTCGAGGCAGTCGTCGTGGTATGCTAAAAACTCGATTTCGGCAACTTCAAAATTTTCAGTTTACAAAAAAACACTCTGCTTTTCGCACAACAATGCAATGATACCAATTTGTTGTGCCTAGGAAGGAGAAAACAATCACACACAAGCATACAAGCAAGAACACATAAAGAATTACGTGGTTCGGCAAGTTGCCTACATCCACGGGCAGCGGATTTCACTATATTTGGAACAAAGAATTACACACTCTATAATTCTCTCTCTCCGCTCTGTATTCTCTCTTCAATTCACTATACTGACCCCTTCCCATTCACTAATCATTTATAGATGAAATGGAGAGCCAAAGTCTTGAACAAGCCACCGACACATTTATGGCAACCACCAACAACCGACAAAATTAGCCACCCTACCTTGAGTAGCTTAGCTAAAAATGTCTAACTTCTTCAATCAATAGCCATCGTTGAAAATCTGAGCCAATCTTCAACAAAAAAATCACTGAAGGATTTAGAAGGCATCTACTGCCCACAATCTACAAGCCGCATGTCAAATGAAACATTGGAATAAAAAAAATTGACACTGAATGACCAGCCAATGCCCACTCACCTATGGTTTTGGATGGAAGTATAACTGGTACAGTTTCCATCCAACTTGACAAAATGTGTAATACACGCCCCATTTTTTCAGCATGCCAACCATAATTGTAGTCATTAGCTTGCAGATGACGAGAACATACCAAAACCTGTGTCTAGAAATGAGTTGATGTATGGAATTCCAACTATAAATTTATAAGGAAAAGTGAAAAGAACAATTGAGGGTTAGGAGATGCTTAAGCAACACCAACTTTGTAATTAATAGTCTATTATATGAATTTCTCTTCCCAGTGCCTAACTCTCAAAAGTCTTTTTTCTCATGTCAATTGCCTTTCTCAACAAATTCCAAAATCTATATAAAAAAAAAAAATACTCAACGCAAGCCGGAGCTCATTACACGGAAAGTAAAGTTTATAGTATAACCTTCCTATTCCTCCCCCATGATAAGATTTAGGTCAAGTTTGAGATGTTTAGAAAAAGTTAAAAAGTCAAAAAGTTACTATCTTATTTAAGTCAAATCATCTTATTTAAGTCACATCACCTCTCTAACACATCACTTCAAACCCAAACCCAACCCATATTTCATAAAAAGTCAAAAAGTACACTTATTTAGTTTTCCCAAACTTAGCCTTAGGGAAAAAAAAGTACTCAACGCAAATTGTTCCTGAACAGACAACAAAGAAGAGGACTAAAAAATAAAACCCAAAAATAAAAGTAAGGCCTCGTTTAACCAGTGGCTTTTTTAATTAAAAAATTAAAAAATTATTTTAAAAAATTAAAAATTCAATAACTTATATTAAAAGGTCAAATATTTCATTTTCTTTCTACTTTTTACATATATTCTCTACTTTTTGCATATCTTTTCGTAAAAAACTAAAAACTCATCCCAAATATGCTAATTTTTTAACATCACATTTTAACTAAAAAGTCAAAAAGTTATTTAAAAAAAAGTTTGTTCCCAAAAAGTCTAAGCCTTGGTTTGGTTTTTGAGTTGGGACTAAATAAACACATAAAGACAAAAAAAAAAAAAAGTCACAAAATCACAAAATGGCAAAATACTTAACTTTTGATGCAAAATTACCAAATTGACCCATATACAAATAAAAAGTCAAAAAAGTAGGTGTGAGCATGGTCCGGATTTGACCGGATTGAGATAGAACCAGGACCAATCCGTTATCTACGGTTCCTGAAAAATTGAAACCAATCCAATCCGTTTAAATCATGAAACCAATCCGAACCAATCCATTTAAACACGGATTGGATTGGTTTAGGATTACGGATTCACATAATTAAATAATAACAAAAATATATATATATAGCACTTTAATTTCATAAAAACATAAATATAGCGCTATTTTAGTTCCACAATAGCAACATGTTTTTCTATAATAGCAGCATACTGTTCTAGAATTAAACAACCATAAGAAAACTAGTTTCACTATAAGTAATTAAACCATTACAAATTAAAACTAAAAACTAACAAATAAAAGTAATAAAAGAAGATATTATAGGGGTTTAGGTTTTATATAGAATAAGAGAAGATATTATGGGGGAGGATGTATAATAAAAATATAGATTATTTATATACGGTCCGGATCAGTTCCAATTCGAAACCGTGGGGTTCAATCCGGAACTAATCCGTAGACTACGGATTTTTAATTCTTCAATCTGGAACCAACCCACGGATTCAAAAAATCAATCAAAACCTATCGGATTGGACTGGACTTGATCGAATTACGGATTTCACGGATTCCTTACTCAGCCCTAAAAAAAAGCATCATTTTAAATGGAAGGCAATTTTGTCATTCCAATGCAAAAAAGTCAAAAAAATCAAATAAAAAAACCAAATGAATAAAAAAGTCTCAGGTTAAAAAAGTCAGAAAACTAAGTTTGCCAAACAACACCTTAACATGTAATATGGATCAAAGGTCCACATTTGGAGTCCCTAGGCAAATACATGATTTGGCAAGCAATTGATGCCTTATTCGTTTGACATCTTCAACCATGGCATTTTTTAACCCCGCCCGCCCTCTTATCACCTTGCACCTTGCTAGAGTCTCCAACAACTTCTGCACTTCATTTATAAGTGAAATTTTCTATCATACACAATCATTCTGGAGCTTTATTGGAGCAAATTGAAGAATTTTCAAATGAAAATCCATGCTTATAGATAAAAAAAAAAATTGGATAGAGACTTGATAACAACTAATCTTTCCTTGTCACCCAAAATTCAGCTTTTGTGAAAACACCTCCGAGCTAAAATTGAATATGGTGTTTCTGCAACTGAACAGGAAATTTATAACCAAACCAAAAAAAATAAAATAAATTGAATACAACATTTAGAAACCTTAAGTCCAGAATACTATATTCTTTAAACAAGTATATTAACATTTACCTAAAATTTGGTATCTAATATGTCTTGTAGTAAATCCAGTAGGGTCGCAAATGATTTTTTCCATGTGAAGAATGTTTATAACTTCCATATGTCCAGGGACGGAGCCAAGAATCCATTTAGTGTCAAAACCAAACAATAGCATAACAAACAAATAGAAAAGCAAACAAAACCTCGAAATATGAGATAGACGAATTGAAGCCAACAAATCATACAAACATCCAAATTCTTTTGCATAAAAACCTATTGCAATGAAAACATCATGTTTAAATAGAGGTGGGTACACAGTACATGTGTGCGATTTGTAATTGGATTTGATAACTATGGCAGTTCTTTTAAGCAATTGGATCTAAAATTGAAACAATGTAGAGCAATTATCATGTTATTAGGTATTTTGGGAAAGCTAAAAAGCATGAGAGTCTATACCAACTCAAGTGTAGATTTTATACAATAGTATAGATAGTATAGAGACAATGGCCCTGTTTGGTGTAACTGTGGAAAAATGACTATAAATTATGGCTTAACAGATTATAAATTATAACTTTAAATATAAGCTGTTTACCTGTTTGGTGTAGCTGTGGGGTTATTGATTTAATCAACAGAATAGTGTTTGGTTGAATAAGCTGTAAAATAGCTTTTTGCTGTGTAATGTCCTTTTTGCTCTTATAAGATATAAAAATTGTTATTTTTTCATTTTCTTCAGTTTTAATTTTTTTTTTAAAAATTATTTCATTAATGAAAGTTGATACAATTGGTATTAATTAATATAAAAATTGATACATTTCATTACAACAATTGTTATTTCATTTAATAAAAGTTATTTCATTTTTTTTCATTAATATCAATTAGCAACAGATTTTTTTTTATATTACAATACCAAAGAATTTTATATCAATATAAAATTCTTTTAATAGAAGTTATTTAATTGAAATAAATTTATATCAATATTAATTGAAATAAATTGTGCAATTTATTTAATGGATATAAATTGCATAATTTATTTCAATTTATATCAATATTAATTTTTTTTTATAAATTAAATGGAAGTTCATTGAAATATATTGTGATTTTTTTTTTTTTTTTATTACAATTATGCAAAACGCTAGCCATTGCCGGTGGTCTGCAAGAAACCCTAGCCAGCAGCCCCCTTCTTCTCCTCCTCATCCCACCGCTAGAAATTGCGAAGAGACAAAGAGAAAGAAAGCTCAAGCTCGTTCTCTGTCGCGATTGCGGAGAGAGAGATAGAGAGCTCGTCAGATCGTCACGCCGTCGATCGTCATCATCATCGTCACCATTTTAGATCGTGATGTGGTTTCAGATAGTGAGATGCCCCTCTCTCTCTCTCTCTCTCTAAGGAAGTGAACAGTGTTGGGTTGTGGATTTATATATTGATTTTTTGATAATATTTGAAATATATAAGGGGCATTTAAGTCATTACGCTCCTCAAAACTCAACTGTCCGCTTAAGTTGTTTCTGTAAGCACCTCTCAGCTAGCTTAGAGATTTAAGCTAAAAATCACTTAAAATAAGTTATAATCCATCTCTGAAAAGCTATATCAAACACTCTAAAATCACTTATTTTAAGGTATAACTGGATTTAAGCTGAAAATAAGCTCTACCAAGCAGGCACAATAAGAGAAATAAAACAACCATACATAGCATAATATGCCATTTTTTGAAAGCATGAGATAAAAGCATCCGAACAATCAACAAATAAATTTTATCAAGTCAAACTAAAGCACCCTAACACCATTCTAGAAGCTATAAAATCCTCATTTTTTTCCAATAATATGAAAACTTGAATCAAACAACCAGAAATGCCAAAGGAAACAAAGAAGCCCCATCCAAAAGAGAGAAAAAAAGCTAAAGAGAATTGTGGAAGTTGATTCATGTAATAAAAATGCACTTTTTTCACAAAGTTCCACCTTCGGACTAGATTAACATTGCCATGTGTAATTAATAAATACAAAGAAAATCCAATCTTCCCCTAAAACTCTAACTTCCACACTTATTAGACTATTATAATGTGTAGAATAAGCAAAAACCATACCTATGTATTTAGGCTTGTTGACTGAAAACCCTAAATGCTAGAGAGCACTAAAATATTTGAAATCCATTTAGAAATGACATTCGACATAAACTTCAATCCCTTTTTGACTATCGGAAGTCCAATTAGAAAGTACAACTATACTCCAGTCTATCATAAACTTCAAATTTCTAAATGGGAAAAATTCGCGTAACTATATAAAAAATAAAAATAAAAGTTCGTAATAATCTGTATTTCCAATGTTAACCGAATCAATCCCTTATCTTCATAATAATCTGTTATTTGAAATGTTAGCTAGAATCAATCTCATATGCGAAAACCATTTGAAGATTATTAAAAAAGAAAAAAGAAAAGAAAAGAAAAGAGGGCAACTTTGCAATGTTAATCGAATCAATCCCATTTCAAAACCCAATTGAGAGATGCATGCAAGAAAAAGGGATTCATTAAAATGGAATTGCTGCAAAAGGAATCATGCAAGTGAAGAGGGTGTTGTTACCTATGATTGTGGTCTCGTGAGATGGTGGAAAGAGCAACAACCTTGTCCCTACAATGCAACCCACCTTAGAAAAAACATCTCAGTGTAAAACCATTTGTCATTTCAATGCACTACGACAAAAGTAATCTATGGTGACGAAAAGTAGTGAAGAAAATAAATTTCGTTACTAAATAAGAATAATCCATGACAAATTATAAAATTTTGTTACATATAATAAAAAAATAAAAATAATAGATGACAAAATTTATTTTTGTCAACAAATACTTGTTTTTAGGTAAGAAAAAATTAAGTTTTGTCAAAGAAGGTTTTCCCGCTAATTGTTTTTGGTGGCGCCAAAATTTTGAGACTTTTGGTAAGAAAAAAATTTGTCACCAATTATAAAATTATTAGTGAGGAATATATTTTCGTCACCAATAATTTTGTGTATACTTTTTTTGAGAAACTTGATTTTAAATATTTTAAGACCATTTGGTGATAAATATATTTTTGTCCGTAATAAATTTTAATATTTTGAGACTTTTTAGTGAGGAAATTATTTTGTTACTAATTTTGAAGGAAAATTTTTGACATATTGGACGGTAATGGAGAAAAATAGACTACTAACTTTTTTCCCCTTTTATTTTTGTTTATCAATTTTCCTCTCTCTCACTCAAAACAAAACACAAGTTAATTAGCTCTCTAAGTAACCTATGGTGACGAAAAGCAATTAAGAAAACAAATTTTGTCACTAAATTAGAATAACCCGTGACGAATTATAAAATTGTCACATATAATAAAAAAAGTAAAAGTAATAGATGACAAAATTTATTTTCGTCAATAAATATTTCTTTTTAGGTGAGGAAAAATTAAATTTCGTCACCAAAAGTTTTTCCTCTAATTTTTTTGGGTGGCACCAAAATTTTGTGACTTTTAGTGAGAAAAAAATCTGTCACCCATTATAAAATTATTAGTGCGGAATACATTTTCATCACTAATAATTTTAAATATTTTTAAAAAAAATTAATTTTAAATATTTTGAAACTATTTGATGAGAAATATATTTTTATCGTCAATAATTTTAATATTTTAAAATTTTTAGTGACAAAATTATTTTATCACCAATTTTGAAGAGAAGACTGTAAGATTTTGGCGATAATAAAAGAAGAATCCTACTAATTCCTCCCAAATCTTTTTTTTTTTGTTTTTGGCTTCATTTTTTCTCTCATCTCTCTCTTGCAAAACAAACATTATCTGTCTTCAGCCCCCTTCTCCTCCTTCAACTTGTTCTCCTCCTTCAGCGCCGCTACCAACATCACCCATTTTCCTCCTTCAATGCCGCCATAGGTAGGACTGGGTAACAGATGTGCTGACCCGACAGGCATGTCAGACCCGACCCGACCCAATGTGTTTTGAATAGATGCATGACACGTGACGAGTAAATACAGGTTCAAAATTTTCAATTTCACGGATTCGGATCGGGTGGCGAATTATTCGCCAATTTCAATCTCGTACCCGGGACCCGACCCCCACCACCCCCTTCTTTTTTCTTCTACCTATTTCCTCCCGTTTTCCCTATCTCCCCCCCTTTTTTTCATTTCACGTTTTTCTTGCCCTAGGTTCTTCCTTCGACTATCTCTCTCTCTATCTCTCTCTCTCTCTCTCTCTCTCATACTTAAAGGGCGGCGAGCGACGTTCGGAGATCAGGGACAGTGGCGGCGTGCGACGATCGGCGACAGTGGCACTGAGCAGCGATCGAAGCCTCGATTAGCATGTATTCTTCACTTCTCTTCTCTACTCTTCGCTTATCTTCTCTTTTTCTCTTTTCCTCCTCTTTTTCTCTTCTGAACCTGTGTTCTGTGTTCTCAACCTTCTCTTCTTCTCTTTTCCTCCTATTCTTCTCTTCTGAACTTGTGTTCTATGTGCTCGACCTAATCACAAATTCCTTTTTGATGGAGTGGGTACGCGATTGATAAAACTATTTGTAAGCTAATTGATAAAACTAGCAATTAAAAGCAATTGATAAACCTACTTTTAGAATCTGATTTTGCAAATTTCAGTTCTAATTCTTCTCTCATTGATTTGGGGTTTTTACAAATTAAGCTAATCTTCTTTCTTCTATTTTTGTTTGATGATGATGGTGATGATTTATGGGTTTTTCATTTGTTAATTTGTTGGTATAAGAACTGTGATTTTGAATTTTCTAGGTTATTTGTGTGAATTGCTGGTTGTTCAAGTAAAGGTTTTTTGTCAAATGCAATATACTTGTTTTTTGGGAATAATAGGAGTTAACACTCTATTCTTTTCTTTTCCTTCCTTGTGTGTGTGTGTGTGCGCGCGCGCGTGTGTGCGCGCGCGTGTGTGTGTTTTGTTTCCAACCTGATAATTAAAAAATTAATGACTTGATGTCAATGAGAACATTGAAATTTGTTACTAAGAAACTATGAATATGTCATTGTCAACAACTTGTAATTTAACTTCAAATTTTTAACTTCAGATTTGTTGTCAACTTGTGATTTAACTTCTGATTACAATGTGAATGTTAGAAACACAAAACTCAAAATAATTTTAGATATAAATAATTTCATAAATTTTGGGCCTGAATTAAAGCAGTGAAGATTACTTGAAAATTAAGTCAAAAAATGGCCCAAAATAGTTTAAATTAGAAAAGACTAACTAGCTTCTCAAATCCTAGAATTAGAATCTTTTAAGTGATTATGATTGATGTTTCTGGAATGCTTGGAAGGAGACAAAAGTTAACGACTAGTGAAAGGGGGTTGATATATTTCCTCGACTCCATGTACCTCCACAGTTTAATATCTTGAATCTCATGACATATTCATGTGTGTTCTGTCCAAGGCTTACTTTTATTTTATGTGTTTTTTCCCTTTCATTTATTGATTCTAATATTTTATAGTTTTCTTTTTTAGGCTGATGTTTGTCATGCCTATCAACTCCTGAAGAAAGGTGGGCTTAAAGATGAAAACATCATTATTTTCATGTATGATGACATTGCTCAAAATGAAGAGAACCCCAGGCCTGGAATCATAATCAACAGTCCCCATGGTGATGATGTATACAAAAGAGTGACAAAGGTCTGTGTTGTTTTTGTGCATTAGGTCAATTTTAAATTAATGAAATTGTATTCTTGCTTTCTCATTTGGTGGGTTTTTGTTTGAGCAGGACTATACCAGGGAACATGTCACTGTTAACAACTTTTCTGTTATCCTTGGAAATAAGACTGCTCTTATAGGGGGAAGTGGAAAGATTGTGGATAGTGGTCCAAATGACCATATTTTCATATTTTACAGTGATCATGGGGGTCTTGGGGTACTTGGTGAGTAAACACTCTCTCTCTCTTCCTCTCTCTCTCTCTCTCTCTCTCTTGAGCATTCAGTCTACATTTTGTTAGTTGCTTGGATTGACTATTCATTTGTATCTTTATTTGAGAAAATAAGGAACCAAAAAAATATACTGTGGACTTCATGTATGTTAGAAGAGAGGATCCTTTAGCAATTTGGTCTTTCACCAATTCAAAAAAATCTCTATCTGGATGATTTTGGAATTTTATGGTGTAGGAACTCTGTATTTAATCTATTTTGGTGCATTTCTAATATATTTATCATGGAAAGGCCAAAAAAAGGGGTTATATTTCTGATCTAGGTGTATGGAATTCAGGTGATTAAGAGATTTATGAAGCCTCAGTCCAAAATCTTCTCTTGTGCTCTATTTTGATATTAAACTTCATATAAAACAGAAAAGGGTAAAGTTGGTTTCTGGACTTTAGATTCATGGAAGTGTGCAAAAGGGGGGATACTTACCTAGCCACTCTTATTGAAAATGAAAATGTTCGGGAGGCCCTTGTTCAAAAGGAAATAACCGATTTACATTTATTGACTTAGTTCTTGGATGTCTTGCGACTGCAATTTACAAATATGGTAATAATTTGTTCACTTGAAATTTTTCTCTCTTCCCTCAAAATATACAGTCTAGGCTCAAATTTTGATAGGTAGACATTAAAATTAGAATGGGGAAAATAATATACAAACTCACAGATATGGCTTGCAGAAATGGAACTTGAAATAAGACCCACTAAAGTTATATGATTGGAACAACTCATGTAAGTGAGAAAAGTTTATGAAATTTGTTAGCTTGTATATCATTACTGTTAGAATAAAGCTGCTTATTCTCCTCTCCCCTCTCCCCTCTCCCCTCTCCCCTCTCCTTCTCTTGCCTGCTCCCCCTACACCCACTCTCTTTTCCAAAGTAAAAAATTTTTTTTTTTTTTCTCATTTTAAATCATAAACCTAATGTTTCAGTCAATACCCCATGCGTTTTTCTTGTCAAAGTAGAAGTAATTTTTAAAAAAAAAAAAAAAACATAGGAAGCAATGTTGACCACACCTGGCAGAAGGTCCAGTTTGGGCTTTGAGGTCTTCACAGTATGTCAACCTGAAATATCTATGTTTTTGTTTTCACATATTAGTATACTTCTCTGTTGATACACTGGGAAATAAGAAAAATGTACCTAACCATTGGGAAACAGAGATTTTGTCTATTTTATTTTATGTGATTTGTCATTATGACTCTTATTTTAAGACATTGTGTGTTTTTGGATAATTATCAAACCCCTACTACTACCACAGTTTTGTATTAACTTTGATGAACGGTCTTTAATTAGTCCTTATATGCGGTGGCATACAGGTTGATTTTCATCTGGACAGATTCATATATTCACATCATGTCATTCATTCACGCCATTTCACCTTACGCGAAAATGAAATATTGATTTTCATCTGGACGGATTCATTCACTCTTTTTAATTAAAATATTTATTTTTTATTTTTTTATATATAAAATTTGTCCTATTCACCTAACTTTAATTAACTTGGCATAGTGAGACATAGACAAGAGTTGGATTGCACTAGGTAGCACACTTGATGGAAATATAAGTCAGGCATATTAATGATGGGGTAATATCATTTCTTCGTTTTGCAGTGGCAGTTATCTATACAATGTAATTGATAATATGTTAATATTTTCTTGTTTATTTTCTTTGCAGTGGCAGTTATCTATACAATGTAATTGATAATATGTTAATATTTTCTTGTTTATTTTCTTTGCAGATTGGTTTTTGATGACGTTTGGAAGCATACTTGCAAATCAATATTGAATTGTTTTTCCCCCTGAACTAATATATACTTAGTTGTATTTGCAAATCAAGATCGAGTGTTGATTTTTTTTGAACACTCCACATTAGTTCATTTTGGGATTTGCATTGATGGTTTTTTTGTTATACTTGTGGATTATTATTAAAGTTGTTTGATGAATATATTTTGATTTATAATATAAATTGTTTAGTGAATTTTTTTGTGGAGTGGTGTATAATAGTTAGTGGATTTCTTAGTATAATTAAAAGGCTATTGGAATATGAGCAGAGATATTTGTGAAATAATAATTTAAATTGAAATATAAAATATAGAACAAGTTCAGTAATGAATTTGCTTTGTCATTTGTACTTGTTATTATGACAAAGTGATTATCCGTCGCTAATAAATATTTTTGTGACAAAATTTATTGCAGCTTATATATGAAAGTTTTTATTGATTTTGTTGTTTGGTGACTAAAAATTTCGTCACGTATATATATTTTTGCGACGAAATATATTTCGTCACCCATGTATGACTTTTGGAGATGAAAAATTTCGTCAATTTTATGTTTTACTGTGATGAAATTATTTCCTCATCAATAATCAACAAGTGTGACAAATTTATTCGTCAATTAAAATTATAAATATGGTACTGAATAATTATTTGGTGACGAAAATAAAGATTTTTGGCAACACAATGTTGTTTTATTGGTGACAAAAAATTTCGTCACTAAAGTAATTTTATTGGTGACGAAATTATTTTTTGTCACGGTGGTTTTTAGTGACAAATATTTATAGTGGCGAAATTAGCTCTTTGGAGACAAAAATTTCATCATTCAAGACCTAACTTGTAGTGATGAACAAGGATAAATTACACCATCTTATATCAACCCTTACCTGCCTCTCCTCTTGTTGTTGATTTCCCTGCTGGTAGCAGATTGAATCAAGCCCCCTAATTGCAGTGATATGGTTGATGACGAAAATGACGGCGATGCCAAAGAAGGTGAAGGTCACACCACCACGGCTTCCGTGCAAGTTTTTGCTTTGAGATGGTTCGATAATTTTGCTTCAGCCTCTCTGACGGTTCAGGTTACTCAGTTGGTAACTGTAAGAGAGGAGAACATGAAAGAGGCGAGGAGAGAAGAGAAGAGAGAATGTGAGAGATGAGAAGATGCGCAGTGGTCTGGTGATAGCGGAGAGGAGAGACGAGTGGGTCTTGCGAGGAATCAAGGTCCTATATATACAGTTTCACAGAGAGGATAACCGAATAGGTTTCCATTTTTCACCCATTAAAAAAAATCAACCACCAAGATTACCCGTTGTGCATCCAACGGTTATAAGATAGGGTGCATCTGGTAGGCCTTCTAGATTTGAAATCAAAATAGAAGGATTTTTTTTACAACAATGCTAGGTATTATGAGAAACTTTTTATAAAAATAATCATGAAAATTTTGTGACTCTTGAGTTACACTTAGAATAAAACACTACATACTAATTAAGATAATTCAAGAATCATAAATCTTTCATAATCATTTTCATGAAAAAAATTTCATGATCCCTAACTTTTTCCTTTTTTTTAAGAGACCAATTGGAAAAAAAATCTATATTTTAACAGAGAAAAATATAATAACTTATACAATGATATAGGAAACCCTAAGCGGCCTAACTTGTTTACCCTTGCCACCCCAGTAGCATACTAGCAAGAAGCAAGAGCAACGATCAGGCACCAAACTAGGCAGCCAACGTCACGACAGATCTCATTGTGTTTGAGAACCGATTAGGCACGCCCAATCTTGCCACTGTCACACACCACCGTGACAACCACCATCCCGCCTCCACCAGCTGTTACAGCCTCTAGGTACTCTCCCTTTCTCCCTCGTCACCAGTAACTACTAAGCATTCCTTCTTCCATCTCCCGCCTCATTGCTCATGTCTGTCCCTCCCTCCACCCCTGGGTCCTGGCCCAGTCTCCCTCTCTGGCTCCACCATCTATCTTCTTCTCACTGCTCATGCGCCCTCCTTCGTCTATCAAACTTCCCTCTCTTCCCTTCACACCCTACTGCTTATATCGCCTTTACCCCTTGGCTCTCATGGCCAGCTCATCGCCACCACATTGGCAAGTTAATTTTATTTTAGAGGAAATTCCATTTTACTCGCAAACCATTTATGAAAAGTTAATTAAACTTTTGTCAATTTAATTATATCAATTTTATATTTTAATTATTTTAAGTGGGATCAATTTGTCACTTCCGTCTACAATATGACAGAATGTGTTGCCCCAAACTCTTTTCTTGGAAGGAAAATAAAGTGTTGTACTATGTACAACAATCATGAGAGGAGGCAACCACTTATGTTATATTAGAGTTTTTCATTACGGTTGTTAATCATATTGTTTAATTTTAATGATATTTAAAATATTATTTAAAAATTTTATTTGACACAAAATATTATCTGTTTAAAATATAAGTTGTGTGATATATTTTTTTATAACTATTATTTAAATGGAAATATTTTGAAAACTTTACTATTCACTTTTTGAAAAATATGGCTGATTACTATTCATCTTTTGACAAATTAATTAGTTATATTATTTTGACAAATTTGATATTGATGGGTTGTCTTATTTTGACAAAATTAATATGGAGTTGTAGGATTTATTTAATTTAAAATCTCTACAACATATGTAATATTTTAAAGAGGGCATATATTTTTAGATCCATCATAAATATTATTTAAAGAGATTTTTCTATGTATGCAAATATTTGATTAGAATATTATATATATAACATTATATTAGCATATGGAAACATTAATTATTAGCATATGGAAAGTCATACATGATATAATTCAAATTAACTTTTCTTTTTGCTTTTTTTGTACATTTTTAACTAATACCTAAAGATGTTCAAATTTGCAAGGGTGCAAATTTTCTTCCACGTGATTCTCTTCCAAACTAATGTCATCCATGACGTCAGCAAGGACCGTCTTACCTCTAACGGGTATATTTTTGTATATAAATAGAAGTGTTGTGTGTGGAAAAAAATCAAGAACTTGAAGAGAAAAATCTCTATTTGTTCCAAAATTCTAAGTATAGTGTATTTTACTCTTTCACTTTCAGATCTAAGTGTAACCTTTATTCTTACACTTTTATATTTACTCTTTGTGAGAGAATTATTGTTAAAGAGAGTTTAAGTACCACTTATTTTTATTCATTATTTTTGTGAGAGATTTTGTAAAGGTAAGGCATTTATTGTTGAGTGAGATTCAATAGATAAAAGTAAGTCATATGCCAAATCCACAAGCTTGGTGGTGTATTTATTCAATTGATAGTAAAGAAATTCTCAAGGAGATTCCTTGGGGAGTGGACGTAGGCCTGGCGTGTCGAACCACTATAAATCTCAGTGTTTGATTTTCTCTCCCTATCTCTCTTACTTTTATATTGATAATTATTATTCTGTTTTTTTTTATTTATTTGTTAAAATTCTGAATATTGTGTTAATTTTAATACTGTAACATTTTTAATAACCCAATTCATCCCCCTCCTCCCTCTTGGGTTGCCTACCTGGGATAACAAGGGTTGTAATCCACACTTGTGGCAATAAGGTTGTTGTATATAGGAGGTAAATACTTTATTTTTCCCTCCAAAGAAGAGTTTGAGATTATGTTGGCAGATTTTGTCTGATTATAAGCAGCAAGTGACACAGTAGGGGTCAAATTAATGCCAATTTGAATAGTTAATGTGTATAATTGATATAATTAAGATGATAGAGGTCTTCATCATAAGCTACCTCTTAAATACTTAGGGCTGCCTTTGGGAGCAAATCCAGGTAGGAAAAGCACTGGGAAACCTGTTCTTGAGAAGATCAAGTTGAAGCTAGCCTCATGGAAGAAGAGATTACTCTCGTTTGCTGGTAGGTTGACCTTAATTAAGTCTGTGTTGTCCAGTTTGCCTACTTACTATCTTTCTCTGTTTAAAATACCTGTTCAAGTGGCTAAGGAGATTGAGAAATTGTAATCATCTTTCCTCTGGGGTGGATCTAATTTAAGAAGAAAAGTGCACTTGGTCAAGTGGGATGTGGTCACATTAAACAAAAAATTTGGTGGCTTGGGTGTGAGAAGAATTAGTATTATGAATGTTTGCCTTCTTTTAAAATGGTGTTGGAGGTTTGGGGCTAAAAATCACTCTTTATGGAAGGAAGTAATTTGTAACAAATATAATCTAAGGGGTGGCAGTTGGTTTCCAAGTTTGGATGGTAGAGGTTCCAAAACTTGGTTTGATATAATCAATACTGTACTATCAAAACCAGAGATCCTTAACTTTTATCTCAATAACTCCTTGATTGTGCTGGGTGATGGAAGGAGGACTCTATTCTGGTGGGATAAGTGGGCAGGCAATGTATGTTGAAAAGAGGAATTTCCTAGGCTCTTCTCATTATCAAATGATAAAATGGGTGTGATTCATGACTGTTATCAGAAAAGAGAAGCAGCTGATGACTGGAAGCTTGGGTTTAGAAGAGCTTTACTGGCTTGGGAGGAGGAAGAGGTGAATAGGCTTTATGCTTCCCTTAGAAATGCTCTTGCCTTATGCAGAACCAAATCAGATAGTTTTCTTTGGACGGCTGATTCTTCAAGATTATTTAGTGTGTCCTCAGCATATCATTTGTGGGAATATTCTCTTGGGCATGCTCAGAGTTCAACTAATATCTTATGGAAGAACTGTGCCCCTTCCAAAGCCCAATTTTTTGGATGGTTAGCTTGGTATGGTAAGGTTAAGACTGCCAGCTTCCTCTGTAGAATTGGGATCCTGGGAGAAGATACCAATCAGGCCTGTGTTTTCTGTCGAAGTAAGATTGAATCTGTGGAGCATATTCTATTGTTTTGCCCATTTGTTTGGCAGATTTGGTCTAACCTTTTAAGATGGTGGGGCCTTCAGTGGGTCATTCCAGGTTCTGTGAATAGGTTACTTTAGTAGTGGTCTGGTTGTAAGATGAAAAAGTTTGAGAAGATAATTTGGTTAGCTATTTCTTTTGCTGTTCTCTGGTCTACCTGGAAGCTTAGAAACGAATGTCTGTTTAATGGTTCTCATCCAAATCTAGAAGTGCTCTGTGATCTTGTTAAGGTGAAAGTTGCATTGTGGGTTAAGGCTTCTTCCCTCTCTCTGGTGTTTTCTATTAAAGACATTGTGTCAAACCTACAACAGGTTCTGTTTTGCATTAGATATGGTGGCAGATCTTGTGTGTAGCTGTCTGGGGTTGTTCTTGTTGTTTTTTGAAACGGTTGTTGGTTAAATAGAGGGTTATTATTGTTTGAAATGGTTGCTGGTTGAATGGAGTTCAGGGCAACAGAGTTACTGGTTTGCTTCATGTGTGTTTTCATGTTATACTGATGTATGCTATAGTTCAGAGGTCAGCTGCTGTATACTGTAGTTCAGAGGTCAGCTGGTAGGCATGCTGCTGTAGGAAGTTGGTCTGCTCTGTGCAGATTTTAGAAGGCAAGTCTGCTCTGGTCTACTCTGTGCAGTTGGATGCTGGTGATACTATGAGGTTGCTTATAGTCAAAATTGCTTTGTTATTGTTAGAAGCTCTTTGGTTGGAAGCTGGTGATGAATTAGATATTGGGACATATGGAAGCTGAATTGCTGCTAAGTATGCTGGTGCTAGTTTTGATGCCTATCTGGTGCTGGTGTTGGTTTTGATGTCTATCTGGTGGTTTTTTGCTATTCTGTTTTGCTGAAGTTTTGTATCAGATATGGAGGTGAATGATTGGGCTCAAGTCTGGTGGCATGTAACAGATGTTAGATGTAGAGGATTAATATGGGCTGTTAATGGTTCAAAAATGGAGGTGTGTGCTGCTGATTTGAGTTGCTGTTATGAGGCTGTGCTTTTGTTCTTTCTTTTGTTGGTTGCTTTTGATTGGTTTCTTACCAATCTTGGGTCAAGTGCTAGCAAGTGATTTTGCTTCCTTTGCGATGCCAACCTAGTTGGGATTGTTGAGGTTAACTTTGATACTCAGTGCACTTCCTTACTTTGTTGATGTATTTTTGCATGTATTGTGCTTTTTTCATCAATAAAGCTTTATTTTTGCTGATAAAAAAAAAATTATTTTTGAGAGATAATTTGAGGGATAAATCGAAATTTTTTCTTTATTTTATCTGTTAAACTATTGCTATTTTTTTTTTTTTTTTCTATTTCATTCATGAACTATCAGTTTTATTCATTTGGTCTCTAAATTTCTGATCATATAGTTGAATTGGAGATGCCCGTCTAAATCAGTGGAAACCTAACCTAATGGACAAAAAGATAATGTCACAATTTGGACAACATAAATCATACCATTGAACACCCATTTTCTTACTAGTTACTCATTATATTAGACAACTTATACATACAACCAAATGCTCATTTGCAGGAAGTGGGTTTGGTAATGGTGGTGAGAGAAAAGGCACTCCATCAATGTTCATGGTGGTGGTGATGGTGAGTGGAGGGAGAGGATGGGTGAGGGGGAGTTGTGGGGAAGATGATGGGTGTTGGGTTATGGGGTGTAGTTTGTTCAAAATAGTAAAAAAAAGTGTTTGGTTGTATTATTTAAGTTTAAATTTAAAATTTACAAATTTTGCCCAAATTATGCTTCAAAGATTACAATGTCACCATAAAATAATTGAAATTGATAGTTTAGGGATGACATAAAAATTAGCGATAGTTTAGGAGACAAAAATGGAAATATCCCCCTTTTTTTTTTTTATGAAGGTGGATGAATATTTGCTTATTCACTCAAGACTACCCCACATCTGAAACCCTTGTTTATTTTTCTTGCTTTTCTTATCTATATTTTTAAAATTTTTAATATATTTTTATATGCATGGAGTCAAATTTTGTTTGTTGACTTTGTTTTAATTAGGGTTTGTCATGGATCATGAAGCAAACTACAAATTAGATCACATCATAATTGAGGAAGACATGGAACTCATGGGTGATGCAATCAACAAACCAAATGTGGTGCTAGGTGGCAAAATTTTGAAATTTTGTTTTAAACTACAGAATGAAGAAGATACACGTGTTGAAGGAGCAATATATATTTTTGGAGAAAAAAATCAAACTTGCAAATTTTTCATACATCCTTTCTCCACAAAGTCACTAATAGAGTTTGTAGACGCGACTGAACTATCTTCAAATTTGAGGATACCTTCTCTTCTTAATACAAGAATGACTTCTATTACATATCCTAATCCTAATATGGTTGATGCATCGATTCCAAATGCAAAGATTATTATAGCGTATGATCATTTTGATGATTTCTATAAGAGTTGGATCAAACAAATCCCTCAACAATTATTTGATGAAGAAAATGGTATTACGAGTCCTTGGTGGCAGTGACAAATTAGGCAAGTATTTTTTTTAATGTATTGTAGATTTTATTGCGCAAATTATATTTTGCCCATGAACTATCACTTAATATCACTCTACCCCTTAGCTAAAAAAAGATACACTTTGCCACCTTGAATTATCAATTTGAACCTTCTGTTAAGAATCCATTCCATTAATGGATGAAAAATTGACACGTGACATGAAATGTCAAATATTGTGAAATGTTTAAAATGATGATCTTGTGGTTCACTTCCTCTTCATTTCTCATACATGCATCAGTAGTTATGGTTGACTAGACTATGGCTGCTGCCATGGGTAGAAAAAAAGAAAAAAAAAAAGGTCATTTTAAACATTCCACAATCTTCGAGATGTCATGTGCAAGTTGCATGCTAATTTTCCTTCCATTTACATAATGAATCCTTGACGGAAGGTTCATATTGATACAATTTACAAATCGATAGTTTAAGGTGGTAAAGTGTAATGTTTTTCAGTTAAGGGAGAGGTAAAGTGATATTGAGTGATAGTTCAATGGGGTAAAATGTAATTTACCCCTTTTTTTCTCTTTTAATCTATTGTAGATTTATTATTGTAAATTTTTAAAATTTTATTTGTCTTTAACTTACAGGAATCTATTGTGCATTCTTGAATACCTTCACAAGAACAAGGTATTTCATGGTTTTTTGGATGGTATTTCCAATTATGTTTTGGTTGGCAATACTATCCATCTCATAAATGCGGGGAGAGATGGATCAAATCTGACAAAAAATGATCTCTACAACTTAGCTCGTGCAGATATTATGGCATTAAAGAATTTTTTAATTAATCAAGTGACTCCAAATTATCCATCTTTTGACTGGAATTACTTCATTGACTTATTTGATATTTCAGGGTAAGTACCTCAAATGGTTATATTTGCAATATGTATTTTTTCCCAATATGTTTTGTTGTTAAATATGAAGTTAGACGTAGTAGTTTTCACAAATTCTTAAATCTTTGTAGGGGAAAATTGAATATAACAGAACTATCTCTATTCATGGTTGCTTGATGTCCCTTAAATATGTTATTTGATAGTTGGAGTGAATTCTAGAGAATGCATACATGGAATGTGGTTATATTTTTGTTTGATATAGTGTAGATGGGGGAGAGGAATCAATATTTGTCTAAGATGTGATGCAACAAAGTTGTTTTAAAAGCAATTGTTCCATTTTTTTTTATTTGGTTGACAAATTGGAAAATATGTGTTTGTATTTTACATAGAATATCAACACTTTAGTATCTATATATAATTAGCATTTAGGTCTTACTCTTCCATGTGCTTGGGTTGTGCTCCTTGTTGGGATCAAGCGCTTACCATCTCACTAAAACCCGCAGGTAGTGGTGAAGGTACAACTTTATTTCTTTATACACTAGGCAGCGCAGAACCCTGCACTAAGCGGCAAGTGGGCATAAGGGGTTGCGCCATATTAAGTGCCAACGGGATGGGATGTTAAGCCCATAGTCAACTGTGACTTGGCCCAAACCCCAGGCCTCCGCGACGGCAAGATGCTAGCCCAAACCCAGGCCAACAATTCCCCCAGCATCTGCCCGCAAGCAGTCCATGCCTTCTAGGGGAGTTAAACCTGTGAGTTCGCTGTGATACCACTTGTGTTGGAAATGGTTATAAAATTCTGGGTAAAACCAGAATTTTTCCCTAAGTTTGGTCTAATTTTTAGGTGGGCCCCGTGCATCGATTTACACCGGTCAAAGTTGTAACGCGTTCTTTGCCGCGTTGTGATTCACGTGGTATATTTGGTTGTTCAAAACCATTACCGAGTGAATGGGAAATTGAAGCCAAAGTATACTCCATGGAAATGGAGTTTTGGTAGAAATTCCTTAAAGGTTTGTATAAGGCTTGTCCCACATTGATTTGGTGGGAGATTTTGAGAGAGTTTATAAGGCATGGGTTTGATACTTGGGGTGTGCCCCAAGGGGTACCCAAGTGTTTTAGAGGGAGAGGTTATGGGCAAAATGGGCTAGACCCATTGGACCCAAAAATCACCACACGCGCGCGCCGCCGCCGCCGTCCGTCCGGTCGGACGGGCTGGGCGTGGTGTGAGGTTGGGCTTGTTCGGCCCAATACTAATCTTTTTGGGCCAGAAACATTTGAATTTAATTCAAATAAACTGTTTTGGATTTACTGTTCATCCAAACAGGGCCCTTCCCGTTTTCAAACAGAATTAAACTGGTTTGGATTTGTTGTTCATCCAAACAGGGCCCTTCCCGTTTTTGAACCCAACAGATTTGAATTTCAAACCAAACAGTGCCTAACCTGTTTGTGTCTATTTAATTCAAAACCAAGAGCCACCTATACATCTATAAATAGACCAGCCTCCCATTTGGATTTTCATTCCAATTTTCGTACTCATTCCTCTGCTTTAGATCTCTGCCATATTGCTGCATTTTATTTCTGAAAGAAAGAGTGTAAACACTTTGTGTGTTCGACGGACGAATAAATTGTAGTGCTGCATTTATTCGTTGATAGATCATTTCATCCTGGGAGATAGACGTCCAAATTCTGAAAGCACCGTGGAGAGGACGAATCTGTCTTAAGGACACAGTGTTAAACACTGGACTTGATCAGAAAAATTATTCAAAGAAATTAACCAAGTAAGTTGTTTAATTTTATTCTGTTATTTTATTTATTTTGTTTAAATCAGATTTTAATTTTGTTTCTGTAACAAAATAAAATCTGTTTTATTTTTTATTTTTTTTATTTCGAGTTTGATTTTTGTAATCAAACAAATTCTCTCCTTTTCTTTATTTCTTTAAATTCTAGTTGTTGTTTTGTACACAATAGAATTAAATCTTTTAAATACAGTGAAGATTGCCCAACAATCTTAAGACAGACCCTTTTTGGTATCTTCATTGTATTTAATTTTCTGTTTTTCAAAGTAATATTCTGGTTGGAAAAACAAATAGTGATTTATGCTATTTGACAGATAGTAGTAATATACTGTCTCTTTTCTTTGACAACTAGTAGTACGATACTGGTGTCATTAACAATTTCAGAATATTATTTGGTATTACAGAAAATTATTTTGGTATTTTATTTTTCCTGTTTTAGTAACAAGGAAAATAAAATTATTTTGTGTTATATTTTATTTTCTGGTTTTAGTAACTAGAAAATTAATTTGTGTTTTAATTTTTTTTCTGATTTTTGTAATCAGAGATTGTGGCTACTACCACTGAAACTGCATCTGGCAGTGGTACTCCTGTTGTTACGCCAACATCGGTCCCTATTCAGAACCATGTTCATGTACCAATCAATCATGGAGAAAAATCAGAAAAATTTAACGGTACCGAGCTTAAGAGATCGCAGCAGAAGATGCTGTTCTATCTTACAACTCTTAATTTGGCCCGGTTTCTCCATGAAGAGGCTCCAGCACTTAAAGAGGGTGAAAGTGATCGGCAAGTTGTTGCCGCTGTAGATGCTTGGAAACATTCAGATTTCCTGTGCAGAAACTACATCCTCAATGGCCTTGACAATATGCTGTATAATGTATACAGTCCTCTGAAGTCAGCAAAAGAATTATGGGATTCTTTGGAGAAGAAATACAAAACAGAAGATGCCGGCACGAAGAAATTTGTCGTCGGTAAATTTCTGGATTTTGTTATGGTTGACTCCCAAACGGTAATATCTCAAGTTCAAAATTTTCAGATAATTTTGCATGATATTCATTCAGAAGGTATGACTCTTAGCGAATCTTTCCAAGTCGCTGCTTTGGTGGAAAAGTTACCACCGGCTTGGAAAGATTTCAAAAATTATTTAAAACATAAACGCAAAGAGATGACCATGGATGAGTTAATTGTAAGATTAAGAATTGAGGAAGATAACCGAAAGGCTGAAAAGAGGAATGGGAAAAATCTCATTGAATCCAAGGCTAATGTGGTTGAACAAGTTCAAAAACCACATAACAAAAAGAGGAAGTTTACTGGAGATGGTCCTAAACAAGGCAACAATAATGGCAACAAGAAGTTCAAAGGAAAATGCTATAACTGTGGCAAGACTGGACATCGAGCTTCTGACTGCCGCCGCCCTAAGAAGGATCATGGAAGTACAAGCAAGAAGACCACCAATCAAGCCAATGTGACAGAATTAGATTACATCTCTGACGGAGTGAATGACATTAACCTCTCTGCTGTGGTGTCTGAGGCTAACTTGGTTGGAAATCCCAAAGAGTGGTGGGTTGACACTGGAGCAACTCGTCACATATGTGCGGACAAGAAGATGTTCACTACCTACAATGAGGCTGCAAATGGTGAACAACTTTTTATGGGAAATTCTTCTACTTCTACTGTGGCTGGACAAGGAAAAGTGATCTTGAAGATGACATCAGGAAAAGAACTAACCCTCAATAACGTACTGCATGTACCTGACATCCGGAAGAATTTAGTTTCTGGTTCTTTGTTAAGTAAAAATGGTTTTAGGCTTGTTTTTGAGTTTGATAAGTTTGTATTAACAAAGAGTGGTATGTATGTTGGTAAGGGATACATGAGTGATGGTCTCTTTAAACTTAATGTAATGACAGTTGTACCAAAAGTTGCTATAAATGAGAATAACACATCTTTTGCTTATATTCTTGAGTCGAATTTATGGCATGGTAGATTAGGTCATATAAATTATGATGCTTTGCGTAGATTAATTGGTTTGGATTATATACCAAAGTTTGAAATTAATCCTAATCATAAATGTGAAGTTTGTGTAGAAGCAAAACTAACTAAGGCTCCATTTAAATCAGTTGAAAGGAAAACTGAACCTCTAGAATTAATTCATACTGATGTATGTGATCTAAAATTTATTCAAACTAGAGGAGGCAAAAAGTATTTCATAACATTTATCGATGATTGCACAAAATATTGTTATGTTTATTTACTTAGAAGTAAAGATGAAGCCTTAGAAATATTTAAACTTTACAAAACAGAAGTTGAAAATTAACTTGGTAAAACCATTAAAATGGTTAGAAGTGATAGAGGTGGTGAATATGATGCACCATTAAATGAATTTTGTGCACAACATGGCATTATTCACCAAACTACAGCCCCTTATTCTCCACAGCAAAATGGAATTGCTGAAAGGAAGAATAGAACTCTAAAAGAAATGATGAATACCATATTACTAAGTTCAGGCTTACCACAGAACTTGTGGGGGGAAGCAATATTGTCTGCAAATTATGTTCTTAATAGAATACCCCACAAGAAAACCAAAAGCATTCCTTATGAATTATGGAAAGGTCGACCACCTTCCTACAAATACTTGAAAGTGTGGGGGTGTTTGGCAAAAGTTGAAGTTCCTGTTCCTAAAAAGACTAAGATTGGACCGAAAACAGTAGATTGTGTGTTTATTGGTTATGCTCAGAATAGTAGTGCATATCGGTTTTTGACTTATAAATCAGAAATACCTGATATAAATGTGAACACTATTATAGAGTCAAGGAATGCTGTGTTTTTTGAACATGTCTTTCCTTACAAGAAAGGACAGGAATTAAGTTCACAGAAAAGAACTTATGATTGTACACAAAGTCAAGAGACTAATGACAATCAAACACAAGAGACTAGTAATGGTCTCAACCAACAGGATTTAACTGATGATGAACCAAGAAGAAGTAAGAGAGCGAGAACATCAAAATCCTTTGGTCTAGATTTTCTGACATACCTGTTAGAAAATGAACCTCAAAGTTTTAAGGCAGCAATGACAGGTTCTGAAGCACCTTTGTGGAAAGAGGCTGTTAATAATGAAATTGAATCCATTATGCAAAATCATACTTGGGAATTTGTGGATCTTCCACCAGGTTCTAAACCTCTTGGATATAAATGGATATTTAAGAGAAAAATGAAAGCAGATGGTTCAATTGACAAGTATAAAGCAAGACTTGTAGTTAAAGGTTACAGACAAAAGGAAGGTTTGGATTATTTTGACACATATTCCCCTGTGACAAGAATAACTTCCATTCGCATGCTTATTGCTATAGCAGCGTTGTTTAATTTAGAAATACATCAAATGGATGTTAAGACAGCTTTCTTAAACGGTGATCTAAATGAAGAGATCTATATGGAACAACCCGAAGGGTTTATAGTATCAGGGCAAGAAAAGAAAGTTTGTCGACTTGTAAAATCCCTTTATGGATTAAAACAAGCACCTAAGCAATGGCATGAAAAATTTGATCATGCAATGCTTACTAATGGGTTTAAGATAAACGAATGTGACAAATGTGTCTATGTTAAAAACACTGACCAAGGCTATGTCATAGTTTGTCTTTATGTAGATGACATGCTTATCATTGGAAGCAGTCCAAACATGATCAAATCAACTAAGCAAATGCTTAACAAAAGATTTGATATGAAAGATATGGAGGTCGCAGATGTTATATTAGGAATGAAAATTACTAAAACATCTGACGGATATGCATTATCTCAATCTCATTATATTGAGAAAATTCTTGATAAATTTATCAAGGATGATTTGAATTTAGCAAGGACACCTGTAGACATCAGTCTTTATTTATCGAAAAATAAAGGTGATGCAGTGTCTCAGTTAAAATACTCCCAAATCATTGGAAGCCTAATGTACCTAATGAATTGTACTCGTCCTGATATAGCTTATGCTATCAGTAAATTGAGTAGGTACACTAGTAACCCCGGAGAAGACCATTGGAAAGCGATCATTCGGGTTCTTAGATATCTAAGATTCACCCGTGATCATGGTTTGAATTTTACCCGATATCCAGCAGTACTTGAAGGTTATTGTGATGCCAATTGGATATCGGATACTAAAGATTCAAAATCCACAAATGGATATGTCTTTACTCTAGGAGGCGCTGCTGTTTCTTAAAAGTCCACGAAATAAACTTGCATCGCACGATCCACAATGGAATCCGAGTTCATTGCTTTAGACAAAGCAGGTGAAGAAGCAGAATGGCTTCGTCACTTCTTAGAAGACATTCCAATGTGGCCAAAACCTGTGCCAGCTATTTGCATTCATTGTGATAGTCAATCTGCAATAGGCAGGGCACAGAATCACATGTATAACGGTAAGTCACGACATATTCGTCGTCGACATAATACCGTAAGGCAATTATTGTCAAACGGAATAATCTCAATAGATTATATAAAATCTAAAGAGAATATTGCGGATCCGTTAACAAAAGGTTTGACAAAAGAGCTAGTGTATAGTTCATCAAAGGGGATGGGATTAAAGCCTATTACATAAGAGTCGTCATAATGGTAACCCTACTTATATGACTGGAGATCCCAAGAACTAAGTTCAAAGGGACAACTAAGTTATGTATGGCTCGCCAGAAATCACCAAGGGATTCAAATTCCCTTCCTATTCCTATGGTGAGAGTGATATCTGCAACATATGTTGTCTGCATGGGCATAAGGATAAGCTTTGCTTTTAATGATTACTTATATCTTGAGTAAGGCATAAAATCAAGACGAGTATAAGAAGATACTCACAATAAGAATCACCTATATGAGTGTTGAACTGGGGCCGGTTCTATGAGAATGAAAGAGGCTACATTCTCTAGAAACACTCATGAAAACTAGGAGCGTTCAAGGCCAAAATGAACACAACAGTGAGAACCACGATGTGTTAGAAGATATTTTGTGTGAAATCTATTGTCTTGGCTTACACAAACGGCTGAACAATTCTAGGCATCGCGTCCATTGGTTAGCTAGTAAGTCCGATAGGTTATCACTAGGGAAGGTTCAAGGCCGAAAACTACCTATCCTGATGTAAGATATTTTCGACTTATACTCTTTCGTTAAGTCTGCATATTGTTGCATTTCCGTTGTCATCAAATTCCATTCATGTGGGAGATTGTTGGAAATGGTTATAAAATTCTGAGTAAAACCAGAATTTTTCCCTAAGTTTGGTCTAATTTATAGGTGGGCCCCGTGCATCGATTTACACGGGTCAAAGTTGTAACACGTTCTTTGCCGCGTTGTGATTCACGTGGTATATTTGGTTGTTCAAAACCATTACCGAGTGAATGGGAAATTGAAGCCAAAGTATGCTCCATAGAAATGGAGTTTTGGTGGAAATTCCTTAAAGGTTTGTATAAGGCTTGTCCCATATTGATTTGGTGGGAGGTTTTGAGAGGGTTTATAAGGCATGGGTTTGATACTTGGGGTGTGCCCCAAGGGGTACCCAAGTGTTTTAGAGAGAGAGGTTATGGGCAAAATGGGCTAGACCCATTGGACCCAAAAATCACCGCGCCGCCGCCGCCGTCCGTCCGGTCGGGTGGGCTGGGCTGGGCCTGGGCTTGGGCGCGGGTGCGTGGTGTGAGGTTGGGTTGGGCTTGTTCGGCCCAATACTAATCTTTTTGGGCCAGAAACATTTGCATTTAATTCAAATAAACTGTTTTGGATTTACTGTTCATCCAAACAGGGCCCTTCAGAATTAAACTGGTTTGGATTTGTTGTTCATCCAAACAGGGCCCTTCCCGTTTTTGAACCCAACAGATTTGAATTTCAAACCAAACAGTGCCTAACCTGTTTGTATCTGTTTAATTCAAATTGAACAGGTACAGTACCTGTTTAATTCAAAACCAAGAGCCACCTATACATCTATAAATAGACCAGCCTCTCATTTGGATTTTCATTCCAATTTTCGTACTCATTCCTCTGCTTTAGATCTCTGCCATATTGCTGCATTTTATTTCTGAAAGAAAGAGTGTAAACACTTTGTGTGTTCGACGGACGAATAAATTGTAGTGCTGCATTTATTCGTTGATAGATCATTTCATCCTGGGAGATAGACGTCCAAATTCTGAAAGCACCGTGAAGAGGACGAATCTGTCTTAAGAACACAGTGTTAAACACTGGACTTGATCAGAAAAATTATTCAAAGAAATTAACCAAGTAAGTTGTTTAATTTTATTCTGTTATTTTATTTATTTGTTTAAATCAGATTTTAATTTTGTTTCTGTAACAAAATAAAATTTGTTTTATTTATTTATTTTTTTTTATTTCGAGTTTGATTTTTGTAATCAAACAAATTCTCTCCTTTTCTTTATTTCTTTAAATTCTAGTTGTTGTTTTGTACACAATAGAATTAAATCTTTTAAATACAGTGAAGATTACCCAACAACTTGTTGGGATCAAGCGCTTACCATCTCATCAAAATCCGCAGGTAGTAGTGAAGGTGCAATTTTATTTCTTTATGCACATGGCAGCGTAGAACCCTGCACTAAGCAGCAGGTGGGCCATGAGGGGCTACGCCATATGAAGCGCTAACGGGATGTTGAGCCTATACTCGACTGTGACTTGGTCCAACCCCAGGCCTCCGTCACGGCAGGTTGTTGGCCCAAACCCAGGCCAACACCCCCTTTTGGGGCCTTTCAATAAATGGATTTACTTGTTAGGAGGCACGTACAAAGAAGTATTATCTACTTTGTATACCTGTCTATTGAGGTATTGGAAATTGAGAATGTTTTTGCTTTAATTTTAGATTGTGCCTAGGCTTTCTTGGCCTTATTTATGATTTTTAGCTATGTTTTTTGTTTTTGTTTGTTTTTAAAGCATCACTCTACATTTGTCTAAGCTTGTGGTTATAAGGTGAAGTTACCATCTTGTAGTATTGTACGTCTAAACAATTATATAACAAAAGTTGATGAACTATATGTAATTAAATCCTTCATGAAAGAATAAAAATTGCTAGGTTTATCTTAAATTGTAAGTGTTATAGAATTAACCATATTTTACGTTGACATGTGGATATTAACCATATTCCATTTTGGCAAGAAGATTTAATTGCTCAAGCAAAATTTTTCAACTTCAATAAATTTGTTGTTGTGAATTTTCACTTTGCAATCATAACTTTACTTATTTTGTTGAATTAGATGGTGGATTCATTAAGATGTTTTTAGTTATTTGGCTACTTAGGATTGGCAGGCCCGGCCTTGAGATTTTCGGGACCCAAAGTCAATAATCAACTAATAAATTTTTGGGACCTTTCACATTTTTTTTTTCATTGTCAAAATTACAAAAAATACTTAGTATTACATTACAACAATTAATAAGTGTCGTTTGATCCTCGCTCTTCTTGCATTTTTAGAAGTAAATAAATTAATCATACTTGCATAATCTATTGTTTTGCAAAATCATTTTCAATGAATAACAATGCTAATTATTTTAAATGGGCCTTTCAATTTTTTAATAGGTCAATTTATTTTAAGTTAGTTTGGGTCTTCCTTAATTTTTTTTTAGATTTAAAATATACCTAATATATTACAATGAACTATAATAGGAGGACCCTTTTTTGGGTCTATTTTTAGTGGATTACAATGTTAATTTTTTTGAATGGGCCTTTTAATTTTTTAATGGATTAATTTATTTTAAGTTAATTTGTATTTTCTCTTTAATTTTTTTTTAACTTAAAACATACCTAATATATTACATTATACCATAATAAAAGAGATCCTTTTTTTAAGTCTATTTTGAGGGGCCCTAGACCATGGCCTTATTGGCCAATGCCCAGGGCCGGCGCTGAGGATTGGAATCAATTGCCATGTTTCTTGTATTTTCCGTACATTGATGCATAACCTGTAATATCATTTTAAGTTAATTTGGTACTATTGGTGATTTGTTTGTTGTTACCTTGTGATATGAATTTTCTTTTGTGGGATTAACTTGAATTTGAATTGTCATAGGAGATGGTATTCGTTAAAATTTCTTGAAATACGAGCTAGTTGATGACATTGAAAATATGACCTTGTTTCAATGTGCCAAAATGATCCCTATGTGTGACGGTCACTTGCTCGACTTCAACAAACTCTTCTATACTTGGCATACGCTATGAGTTTCTATTATTTTTCAACTAATCACTTTTATTTTCTTAAAAGTTTTAATTAGCTTGTTGGAAAAGTGACCATTATAATTGTTTGAGAAAGGGCCAGACATATGAATGTTATTGAGTAGTCTAGACAGGTGATTTACCATCCAAAGTTTTAAAAGGCTTTACTAAGACTAAAGCAAAACACATCGAGGCTTCAGTTTTTAGATAATACTTTCCAAAGGCTTACGTATCATAGTCTGAGGAGTGAGCCTTATATGCCTTTTGCACATAAGCATATGAGGATTATACATAGAAAGAGCTTGTGTTGGGCTCTTGTCAAACTTAGTCTTGTAGATGGTTCAAACATAAATAAATTTAAAAAAAAAAAAAAAAAAAAACCCTCTTTTGCAAATATACTACATAGAAAAAATCAAGAAAATACCAATTAAGGAAAGATACGAAGTCACCCCAACGTCTTGAGTTTTACAATTTTTAAGCTTCAGAACTTGAGGATAAGATCTAAGGTCTCAAGTTCGAGTTACCCCAAGAGGCCATTTAAGGTTTGCCCAGTCATTAACTTTAGGGCCTTGGGTTTAGTCAAAGGTGCGTGCAAGCTGGCTTGGACACCCGATTATAAAAAAAGAAAAGATACGAAGTTAAGGCTCAAGTGAAAAGCTCCATAACTGAGGCTAGGAATGTCGATTTCACTTTTGAAGGGGGCAAACTTCCTTCTCTGCTGCGAAATGTTTCACGCCTTGAGAATAAAAGTATTTACACCTGTATATTTATTTTTTAATATTTTTTTTACTATTTTAAAAGATTTAATTTGCTTACTAAATATAACAATTCAAAATTCAAAATGCTTATGCCTTGATGCCTTATGACTTATGCCTTGCCTCATGAGGGATAAAACGCCTCGTGTTGCGCATTCGCCTTTAAAACTTTGGTACCATCTCATCGAGTTTCTTATTATTTTATAAGAAATTATGAGAATTTTAAAAGGGTTTATAATTATTTTTTTATTTTTTTAAATTTAAAAATTTTGAAGTGACCATGTCTCTAATTAAGATCAATGTATGAAATAATGAAGGATAACAATTTGTGAATGTTATTAAAAATTCCTTAATGAAGCTGTACCCACAATTAAATTAAATAGTTTTTCCTATTTACTCTTGAAGTAAAAGCAATGGCGTTAGATAACAAAAGATGAATCCATCAATTTACACAATGAAGATTGGTAACTTATTTGTGATGTGAAATATGATAGTTACATTCTAGTCTTTAATGATTGCTTGGTATGTGCTACACCATATATTAGTTATTTATGATTCAATATTAGTATAGATACAAATGGAAAACATGGTATTGCAAATGTGATATGTATCTGTGGGGATATATTTCTGTACATCAACACGTGGCAAGGAGACGCTGACGTGTCAGCCGAGGTTCCACGTGTCGCGGTAAGTTTTGCTGAAGTGATCTAAGGTTTGCCGAGGGTATTTCCGAAGATGTCTTAATCCCTGGTAAAGGCCTCTTCTTTCCCATACCTCGGCCTCACTTCCAAAGGCCGAGCTACCCTCAGAAGAATTAAGCCGAGGTAACTGTGAGATCGACCATACCTGCTAATATAAAATATTATCTTAGATAGGTGGATGTACAGCCAAGAGGCCAGCACTTCACCAACTACCTGGCCTTGAGGCCATGTGAGTTGGCCATGAGGCCGCTAGAGGCCATGTGAAGCCATGAAGAGCTTTTTGGCTGGAAAGCTGCCAAAAGCGTAACAGTGGGGTGGCAGCCAGCTAAAAAGCTGGCGACCTCTCCATTAACTTTTCTGGTATATATGGAGAAGTTGAGAAGAAGAAAGAAAAAAAGGTGATCATTCCGAACAGAGCATATACAACTAGAAACTAATTGTTACACTTTCAGTTACGAGTCTAGAGAGCAAAGTGAGAATTACTGAGAGTGAATTGTAACTCTTATTGTTCATTTGATATAGTGAATTACCTCGGCCTCCCGTGGACGTAGGCACTTTTGCCGAACCACGTTAAATCCTTTGTGTCTTTGTATTATTATCTGTGCCATCTATTCTGCCTGTGTTTTTACCGCTGAATCACTAAGATAGGCAGTGTGATCAGAAAATCACTCACACAATTTGGCGCCGTCTGTGGGAAAGAAAGACGAATAGATGGCCAGTAACGCACAAAACGAGAAGGTCGGGGGCAACACTCCCGCTGGGAGTGACAGGCCTATTGACCTTGACGTCGAAGGAAACAATCACAACGACAAAACCCGTGACCAAGGGCACGGAGGAAAAGACGTCGTCCAGGAGGGCAGATACTACGAGGAGGACAACCTCCAGGTATGGAGGGATAGGTGCATACGAAGAGATGAGGAACTCAAGGACCTGGCAAACAAGTTGGCAGACCTCCAATCGGTCGTCAACTTCATGATGCAAAGCAAGGTCATGCAGCCACCATACCCACTGCAGGATACTCCAATCCCAGCAGCTAAAGCCCGGAATGAAGGAAGGACAACAACTCCTGAAGCACCACAACGCTCCAGAAACAAGGAGCATTCTCACCCGTGCTCCGGGGAGGTCGGTAAGTCCAAGAGGACGTATAAAGGATCAGGAACCAAGAGAACATCGGCATGTACAAAAGCAGGTTCTCTGCTTCGATACAACCCATGGAGAAAGATCAAAACGGGCGTACCACGAGGCCGAGAGTAGCGTGCCAAAGGGTCTCAAATCAAAAGATAGCCGAGCTCCGGGGAGGAGTAAAGAAGACTTGAGAAACTACCTCAAGAGGAGGGAACAGAACGCTGAAGCCGAGGTAAGCTCGTTCATCAAGCCGAGGACACCGTTCTCGGTGGAACTGGACAAATTTGAAGCACCAAAAAGATTCAGCATGCCGAGGTTCCAAATCTATGATGGTAAGTCAGACCCTAACTTCCATGTTGGATTATTTTTAAATTCAATGGCATTATACAGTGGAAATGAGCCTTTGCTCTGCAAAGTATTCCCTTCGTCCTTTGGAGAAATTGCATCCTATTAGTTCCATAAGTTACCAAAAGGAAGTGTGAAGACTTGGGAAGGCCTGGCCGAGATGTTTGTGGCCAGGTTCGTGACAAACAAGCTACAGCCATTGAGGGTGGACGCATTAATGGCTTTGAAAATCAGCAAGGATGAAGGCCTTAGGGCCTATGCAAAAAGATACTACGAGGTGTTCAACCGAATACCTGAATGTAACCAGGAGGTAGCAGTTGTATCTTTCAAGAACGGCCTGAAAGAGGATTGTTCACTACGGAAATCTTTGGCAAAGACACTGCCAAAGAACATGGAGGAACTCATGGCACGGATCGAAAAGTATGCTAGAGCCGAGGAAGATACATCGGCACCAAAGCAAGTTAAACAGGAGCAGGGGAACGGCTCGCCGAAGCGAAGCCGAAGTAACAACGGATTCAGCAAGGCGGAGGTAGAGCTGAGGGCCAAACAAGCAGTAACAACCGTATTCCGAATTCCAATTCAAAAGGTCCTAGGAAAAATTCGGAGCCAGCCCTATTTCAGAACACCGGCAAGGCAACCCGGGGAGTTTATGGGAAGGAACGCGGACAGACATTGTTTGTACCACAATGAAAACGGACATACAACACAAGGTTGCAGAGCCTTAAAAGCACACTTGGAAGATCTGGTGAGGCAAGGTCACCTGAGAGACCTTATCGATGAAACCAGAACGAGGGAAGAACAGGCAGGACTGCCTCAGGCCGAAGCAGCCCCACCACCGCTGCAACCCCGGGCAGAAAGACCTCGGGTAGTAAATGTGATTCATTCCAAGGTGAATGAAAACGACATTCGGGGGGAGACCCAGAGAGTCAAACACTTGCAGTATGTGAACCAGGTCGGATTGAAAAGACCTCGGCCTGGAGATTACCAAGGTCCGATGATAACTTTCACCGAGGCCGACCTAGAGATGGTACAGTACCCTCATAATGATGCCTTGGTAGTATCCCTCCAGGTGGGGGATTGCCAAGTAAAACGCATCCTGATAGATCAAGGCAACTCTTGTGACATCATGTACGTTAGATGTTACAAGGAGCTGGGTCTTCACCCCGACGACCTGGAACAAACGAATTGCCTAATGGTCGGCTTCAATGGCACGCCGACGTGGCCACTGGGTGCCACAACCTTGGAAGTACAAGCAGGCAATAAGAAGATCCAGACCGAGTTCATCGTGATTGATACACCCTCACCATACAATATCATCATGGGCAGGCCGTGGTTACATGCAATGGGGGCAATACCATCAACATTGCACCAACTACTGCGCTTTCCAACAGAACATGGGATTGAAGAAATTAGAGGGGATCAACTGCAGGCAAAGAATTGCTCCATGGCAACAATGAAGACTACTTGCAACATTCGAGAACCAGCCAGAGCCGAAATTGAAGACGAGGACATGGAAGTCCTAGATGATGTCGGCAAGGAGCCGGCCGAGAAAAGTGAGGAATCACTAAAGAAAATTCTCGTCCAGGAGGGCGATGAGGAACGCTTTTTTCTTCTCGGCTCAGGCTTAGCCGAGAAAGAGGAAAGAGAACTGGAAGCCTTTTTGAGAGCAAACATAGAAGTGTTTGCCTGGACACCTTATGAAATGCCTGGCATTGACCCCGAGGTCACATGTCACAAACTGAACGTCGATAGGTCGGCTAAACCTGTGATACAGCGAACTCGGAGACCGACGTTGATACACGTCGAAGCAGTGGAAGAAGAGGTTGACAAACTTCTAGAAGCCAGGGCCATCAGAGAAGTCAACTATCCAACATGGCTATCAAACACTGTGGTGGTAAAAAAGAAAAATGGCAAATGGATGGTTTGCGTAGATTTTACAAGCCTAAATAAATCCTGTCCCAAAGACAGCTTCCCTCTGCCGAAAATTGACCAGCTGGTGGATGCTACATATGGACATGGGAGGATGAGCTTCCTGGACGCTTACAGGGGGTATCACCAGATAGCCATGTACCCCCCAGACGAGGAGAAGACGGCGTTCATCACACCAAAAGGCCTATACTGTTACAGGGTGATGCCTTTTGGGCTAGAAAACGCAGGAGCAACATACCAAAGGCTGGTAACTAAAATGTTCAAACACCAGATAGGCCAAACAGTGGAAGTCTACATCGACGACATGGTTGTAAAGACCAAGGAGCTAGAAAATCATCTTGCCGACCTAGCCGAGGTATTTAACATACTCAAAACATATCGGCTCCGACTTAATGCATCGAAGTGCGCGTTTGGGGTGGGATCTGGTAAGTTTCTAGGGTACCTGGTCACAAGAAGGGGAATAGAAGCCAGCCCAGATCAGATCAAGGCCATCCTGGATCTACAGAGCCCAACCTCGGCTAAACAGGTTCAAATGCTCACTGGCAGGGCCGCAGCCCTAAACAGGTTTATAAGCCGAAGTTCAGACAAGTGTAAACCCTTCTTCAACCTGGTAAAAAAGACTGCAGGCTTCCTGTGGACCGAAGAATGTGAGGCCACTTTGGCCGATCTAAAAAAGTACATGATCACGGCTCCAGTCCTCTCGACACCTGAGCCCGGGGAAGAGTTGTTTTTGTACTTAGCTGTATCAGAACACGCGGTGAGCGCAGTACTAATCCGAGAAGAGAAGGGAGAACAGAAGGCTGTCTATTATGTAAGTAAAACCTTAGCCAGCGCTGAAACAAGGTACTTACCACTGGAGAAGTTAATGTTGGCCTTAGTTATGGCCTCAAAGAAGTTGAACCACTACTTCCAAGCACACAAGATTTTGATACTAACAGAGCACCCATTGAGATCTCTGTTACAACAAGGAGACTTGACAGGAAGAATTGCAAGGTGGACAGTGGCCTTGGGCCAGTATGACCTGGAATTCAGGCCCCGAACAGCAATTAAGGGCCAAGTTTTGGCCGACTTTGTGGCAGAATTCACGCCGGAGTCCATAGGACGTCGGCCTACGTTGAGCCGAGATGAACAAAGTCCTAGCAAGCAAGAAGAATCCTAGCCGACAACAAAAGAGCAAAGGAAGGAAAAGCTTAGACCTTGCAGTATCTACATCGGCGACTCATTCAGACTTTTTGTCGATGGAAGTTCAAACCGACGAGGAGCGGGGGCAGGAGTACTGCTGATATCCCCCGATGGTGAAATAATAGAACAATCCATCCGTTTGGGGTTCAAGGCCTCAAACAATGAAGCTGAATACGAGGCATTGATTGCAGGATTAAAACTGGCAGCAGCAGCAGAAGCAGATGAGGTAATAGTTTTTTGTGATTCACAATTAATTGTTAACCAATCAACAGGAGAATTTGCAGCCAGGGACGAGAGGATGTCGGCATATGCGAAAGAGGTAATCAGACTAGCCGAGTTATTTCAGAACTGCCGACTTTTTCAAGTTAGCCGAGATGATAACAGCCACGCCGACGTGTTGACCAACCTGGCGAGTTCAATGCAGACTGGGAAGACGATGACAATTATGATAGATTACATGTCGGGCCCGAGCATAGAACCACGGCACGCAAAGCAAGAGGCAATGTGTGTGGATATGGGGCCGAGCTGGATGGATGCAATTGTTGCATTCCTGAAAGAGGGAAAACTTCCAGAAGATCGCAAAAAGGCACACAAAGTCAGACTAAAGTCGGCCAGATTCAGCCTGACTGCGGAGGGACATCTCTACAGAAGGTCCTTCACTGGACCCCTTCTAAGGTGCGTACATCCTTTACAAGTTGAAGATTTTTTATATGAAATTCATGAAGGGATTTGTGGAAGCCACACTGGGGGCAGATCGTTAGCCCATAGGGCCATTACCCAAGGGTATTGGTGGCCATACATGCAAAAGGATGCAGAAGCATATGTGAAGAAGTGCGAACCATGCCAACGGTTTGCACCTTTGATTCATCAACCAGCCGCCGACCTGAATCCAGTATCCAGCCCTTGGCTGTTTGCCCAATGGGGCATGGATCTGGTTGGACAACTTCCCCAAGCAACTGGGCAGAGAAAATACTTGCTGGTAGCAACAGATTACTTCACAAAATGGATAGAGGCAGAACCTCTCGCTAAAATCCGAGATGTGGACGTCAAAAATTTCATATGGACGAACATCATCACCAGGTTTGGCATTCCCAGAGCCATTGTAGCTGACAACGGAACGCAGTTCGACAGCAAGCTCATCAAGAACTTTTGTGCGAAATTCAAGATCAAGAATTACTTTTCAACACCAAGTTTCCCCCAAAGTAATGGACTAGCAGAAGCATCCAACAAAGTAATTTTGGATGGAATAAAGAAGAGGTTGCAGGCAGCAAAAGGGAAGTGGGTAGACGAATTACCCAATGTGCTCTGGGCATATCGGACTACGCCGAGAAGATCAACAGGGGAATCTCCCTTTGCCATGGCCTATGGCACAGAAGCAGTCATTCCACTGGAAGTCGGCATCCCAGGGATCCGAACCCAGGGATTCGAAAATGGGATTAATGATATACTCTTAGCCCGAGATCTGGATCTTTTGGAAGAACAAAGAGAGAAGGCTGCAATTCAGCTTGCAGTATACTAGCAACAGCTTGCCAGAGCTTACAACAAGAAAGTCAACCCAAGAGATTTTCAAATCGGCGACCTAGTCTTGAGAAAAGTGGTTGGCAACAAGAAAGATCCCAGAGAGGGCAAGCTTGGCCCAAACTGGGAAGGGCCTTACAGAATTACCTCGGTGCTAGGTAATGGAGCTTATCGGCTTGAGGACAACGAGGGCAAAGCACTGCCAAGACCCTGGAACACTTGCAATTTGAAATTTTTCTATCATTGAGATGATCATTATTCTTGGCCGATGTCATCAGATGCTGGAAGACATGAACAATGAGAACCCAAGTGGAACTTAGGTTCACATTGGGGGCAGAGGAGCAGAGAAGATACAAAGCCTACCACTTGTTGAAATTTGTAGCAATTTACAAGTTGGTCTGGCCGAATACAAAGCCTACCACTTGTTGAAATTTGTAGCAATTTACAAGTCGGTCTGGCCGAATACAAAGCCTACCACTTGTTGAAATTTGTAGCAATTTACAAGTCGGTCTGGCCGAATACAAAGCCTACCACTTGTTGAAATTTGTAGCAATTTACAAGTTGGTCTGGCCGAATACAAAGCCTACCACTTGTTGAAATTTGTAGCAATTTACAAGTCGGTCTGGCCGAATACAAAGTCTACCACTTGTTGAAATTTGTAGCAATTTACAAGTTGGTTTGACCGAATACAAAGCTTAGCTTCGCTTGTTGAAATTTGTAGCAATTTACAAGTTGAAGTTAAGCCGAGGTTACTACTCTCCTCGCTTGTTGAAATTTATAGCAATTTACAAGTCGGGGTGAAGATGATGCCATTGCTGACCGACATATAGCAATCCGCAAGGTGGTCAAGCCAAAGAAGATGTTCAAACACTTGTTGAAATTTGTAGCAACTTACAAGTTGAAGTTAAGCCGACATCAATTTACAGGTTCAATTAAAAGCTGAGATTATTGTTTAAACTCTTGTTAAAATTCGCAGCAATTTACAAGTAGATCATTGTTTAACACCTGTTATAACTTGAGTAAAATTTATTGTTTAACCCATGTTGAAATTTGTAGCAATTTACAAGTTGGTCAGACCGAACAAAAAGCTTAGCTTCGCTTGTTGAAATTTGTAGCAATTTACAAGTTGAAGTTAAGCCAAGATGGTTCCTTGGCTTCACTTGTTGAAATTTGTAGCAATTTACAAGTTGGAGTCAAGCCGAGACAATTGTTTCTCTTCCCTTGTTGAAATTTGTAGCAATTTACAAGCCGAAGGGAAGCCGATGTTATCACCTACAGACTTATAGCAATTTACTGGTTGGATAAACCAAGGAAGATGTTTAAACATCTGTTGAAATTTGCAGCAATTTACAGGTTGAGGTAAAGCTAAGTATGTTGTTTAATCCTTGTTGAAATTTGTAGCAATTTACAAGTAGATTACTGTTTAACACTTGATTATGACTTGAGAAAAGTTTGCTGTATATGATAGTCCTTGTTGAAATTTGCAGCAATTTACAAGTAGGTTAGACTGACATTACAGGTTGAAGTTAAGCCGACATGTTACCATCTGTTGAAATTTGCAGCAGTTTACAGGTTGAGGTAAAAGTTAAGATTATTGTTTAACACTTGATAAAACTTGAGTAAAGTTTACTAATTATATTAATCCTTGTTGAAATTTGTAGCAATTTACAAGTAGGGCAGACTGAGATTGTTATTTGAACACTCGTTGAAACTTGAGAAAAGTGTGCAAAGTTAACATTGAATAATATATGTTTTATACTTGTTGAAATTTATGAAAAGATTGCAGGACAGTATCTTGCCGAAGTAAAATTTACAGGTGTTATACCCGAGGTATGTAACCCCGAGAAGATTGCACAAAGAAGGAAGAGTATGAAAATCATGCAAAATATTCTAAGTATAGAACCATTCAGAAGAGAAGTCAGAGGCTGAAGCATAAAGATAAGACAGTTGCATTTAAAAGGCACAATAGGCTAGCAACAAAGGGGCACATCGGCCACAAAAGATAGCTTACATTGTTTAAAGAACAAAATAAAGTACAAGAAATAAAAGAAAACAACAAAGTACAAAAAACATCAGGGTTGTCCTTCTTCAACTTGAACAGATGGTTGGGCTGGAACCTCAGAGGGCTCTGGAAGAACCACCTCGGCATCTTTTTGCTCCACAACCTCTGCGTCTCCTTCTACCACGACCTCAGCACCTTTCTCTATTACAACCTCGGCCTCTTTATCCGCCGCTATCTTGGCGTCTATTTCGGCCAAGGTCTTCTCCATGCTTTGCTCAGCCAACAGAAGGTCAGATGATAGGTGGGTGGGGCCAGTTTCCTTGGGCATCTTCTCAACCTCCTCATCCTCCTCTTCGGTCAAATCCATTACTTGATCGCCCTGAGGAGGTGACTTGGTTTCAATGGCTTCCTTGGATTTCCTGACCAGTGCTTCACCTTCATCTTCGACCTCGGCCTCAGAAACAGCTTCTTCTTCAACCTGAGTTGAAGGTGGAGAAAGAGGAAAGGGAAGACGAATGGCTTTGGTCTTGCGCCAGGTCGAGTCGGTAGGAAGATCAAGCTGTTTGGCCAAAGCATTCCAACCTAGGGAAAATCCCCTGTTGCATCCCTGCTTGACCTAAAGCTTATAATCTTCTGCGACGTCGGCCATACCCTGACTATAGGCCTTTTCATCGGCAGAGTCAATTTCAGCTTTCTTGGTGGCCAGAGCCTCTCTCAGTTCTTTCTCGGCGTCCCTCCCTTTTCTCAGCTTCGGCGACCTTCCTGATGTTATCAGCAGCCTCAGCTTTTTGTAAAGCTATCTGCTGGGCCTTTGTGGCCTCCTCGGCCTGATCCTCCAGCTTTTTCATCTTTAATTGATCCCTTTTATGGATCTTTTGAAGGGCAGAGAACTCCTTCTTCAAATTTGATAGCTCCTCCCTTGTTTCAAACGCCTTTATAGAAAAGGAGTGGGCGTGTTGAATGGCCTGAAAGTTCACAAGGCAAAGGTTATTACAGAATAAAATAAAGTGATAGTAAGACAAAAATATCAAAATTCTAAAGACTTACTTGGACGGAGCGCTGCAGCATAAGGGCATAGTTCTCATATTCACTGATCTTGGCATTTTCCTCAAGATCACCTTCAAGAAGAACTACCGTGCTGAGTGCTACGCCGACGTTAATATCGGCGGCGCTTTCATTGGCGTAAATTGGCCTGTTTTCAAGAGTGATTTTGGGTTCCCAGGGAACCTTGGGAACCCTGGATCCCGAGGTCGAAGGTTTTTGTTTCTTGGATGGAGCGGACCCAGATGGCTGCGCCTCAGCCGACCTCTTCGCAGGTGCAGAAGTGGTCTTCTAGCTCTCAGTTAACTTGGAGATAGGCACAGCATCTTCATCCTCGGCATCAGCTTCAGTCACCTTGGCCTTTGGTTGAGCTTTCTTGGCTCTTTTTGGTTGTGGTGGTGGCAACGGTTGAGCTGGTTCATCATCTACATCGGTGGGAAGGTCGGCCAGTAGGTCTCGCACTACTTTCTTCGGGCGCACCATCTCGGCAGTTTTTACGAGACGTCGGCGACGCTTTCTTTCTGTTGGTGGGATCAAGTTTTGGGCCGAGGTTGATGGTAGATCAGCTGGGTCAGGTATGGATTCTTGCTCGGCTCCTGATATGGACGGGGCTTGAGTTGTGGCTGTAGATGGGCTCTTCTTCTTCTTCCTTAGAACATCGGCTAAAGTTGATTTATAGGTGGGGATGAAATTTAGCAGCAATGGGGCTCTGCGTTTTTGGAGTGGAAGGTCCAAAAGTTTCTTCAGTCCTTTCCCAGGGTAGTAAGACTGGCGGAAGTTCTTGGGAGGCTTGCGAACGTCTGCAAAAAGAAACACAATATCAGAAACAGATAAAATTTGTTGGAAAAATTGAGGAAAGCAACAGTTAAGCAGTTAACGATGGGCTCTTACCCTTGCCCTCCTTTACTGATCGTGGGAGAGGGAAAAGACGGACTTCCTCATCTGGGCCAAACTCCCAATTGCCAGATGCAATGAGATAATCATCTCCAGCCCCTTTGTTGGAGTCTGGAAGGTCGGCTACGATCTTAAACTCGGTGGACCTCGGCTTGAGGTAATAGACATAACCTTTTTCCTTAAGGTTCAGGGCACACATGGTGTAGCAGTATTGGATGTCGGCAAGAGTGATCCTAACACTCTCCTGCCGAGCTAAGGCTATTATACCATTAAGCGTTCTATAGGCATTAATGGTTAGTTGCATGGGGTTGAGGGTGTAGTAGTGAAGGACTTCGCGGAAGAGGGGATCAAGAGGGAACCGAAGTCCACACTGGACAAAGGCTACAACAGGGAAAGGCATTTTATCATCCTCAGGCATAATAGAGTCTTTCTCCCCAGCTAATCTGAGATGGACATCCTTTGGGATGGAGAACTCTTGCCTAAAATATTCTAGTTTGGTTGGGGAATTCACCCTATCTCTCCACACACCCGTGGTTCTGGTATACAAGTATTCGACTACAGAGAGAAGATATTCCTAAAGGGTTCTTGGAACCTCGGCTTAAACCTAGGTATGAATTGGAAAAGTCTATTTCAGTTTTTCCTAAGGATTAAAGGTCCTACAAACAAATCCCAAACCTAAATCTACAAAGAACGAGTATGGAAGGCAGAAATCTGGAAAACAAAAAAGCAAGAATGAAGCTTCAGATTCAAAGAAAACAAAGGCTAGAAGACCAAGAACAGAGGTGCAACAGTGCAAGTATTCACAGCATGTGCAAAACCAGAAAATAATACATACACAGGTGAACGATTTACAAACCAAATGACAAGTAGAACAGTAGGAGCGGGAAATTCCAGAAACAAAGAACTGGGAAAAGAAGGGGGCAGGTGGCTTACTAGAAGAGTTGGAGCCGAGATGAGTGGCGCCGGAATGATAGAGCTTCAAAGCTTCACAGATGGAAGACAGGTGCAGAGCTTCGAGCTTGGAGCAATGGCAGATTTGATGGAGAAGGAGCTTTAGAGAGAGAGAAAGCAAAGAAATTCGAGATGCAAAAGTGAAGGGAGAGAGAGAGAGGCAATTGTTTTGTCCAAAATTAAAACGGCAGCAAAATATAGCAATTATGGTGCCTAGGGTAACGCACGCGTCAGACGGCGCAACAGAGAAAGGACGGCATGTAAGCGCGTCACCAGCACGGGCCAATAAGGTTCAAACGCGTCAGCAGAACGGTTGAAAAATGATGCATGACAGCTCATGCGCGAAGGAGTGTTGATCTAAATTCTTGTACTTTTGAAGATATGTCGGCATGAAATGGACGATCTCGGCTAGAGAGTTCTTAAGCCGACGTACGAGAAAGAAAATTCAGTGTAAGTTCCATCACCTCAATATGCCGAGGTAATAGAACTTAGGGGGCAGTTGTGGGGATATATTTCTGTACATCAACACGTGGCAAGGAGACGCTGACGTGTCAGCCGAGGTTCCACGTGTCGCGGTAAGTTTTGCTGAAGTGATCTAAGGTTTGCCGAGGGTATTTCCGAAGATGTCTTAATCCCTGGTAAAGGCCTCTTCTTTCCCATACCTCGGCCTCACTTCCAAAGGCCGAGCTACCCTCAGAAGAATTAAGCCGAGGTAACTGTGAGATCGACCATACCTGCTAATATAAAATATTATCTTGGATAGGTGGATGTACAGCCAAGAGGCCAGCACTTCACCAACTACCTGGCCTTGAGGCCATGTGAGTTGGCCATGAGGCCACTAGAGGCCATGTGAAGCCATGAAGAGTTTTTGGCTGGAAAGCTGCCAAAAGCGTAACAGTGGGGTGGCAGCCAGCTAAAAAGCTGGCGACCTCTCCATTAATTTTCTGGTATATATGGAGAAGTTGAGAAGAAGAAAGAAAAAAAGGTGATCATTCCGAACAGAGCATATACAACTAGAAGCTAATTGTTACACTTTCAGTTACGAGTCTAGAGAGCAAAGTGAGAATTACTGAGAGTGAATTGTAACTCTTATTGTTCATTTGATATAGTGAATTACCTCGGCCTCCCGTGGACATAGGCACTTTTGCCGAACCACGTTAAATCCTTTGTGTCTTTGTGTTATTATCTGTGCCATCTATTCTGCCTGTGTTTTTACCGCTGAATCACTAAGATAGGCAGTGTGATCAGAAAATCACTCACACAGTATCAAATTTAATGGAAACTACAAGTAAAGAAAATCGATAAACTACTAAAAGTTCATTCAAATGAGCCATCAGCCCTAAGGAATGTGTGGCTTTAAGTAAATAAAGTGACCTTGGTTCATATCTCTTTGGCTTGTCGCATTTGAAATTCACCATTGGTGGTAGCTTTAAAGAAAATTTAAAGCATCATAATATTAAGCACCTTGGTTTAAAAGCCTTGGAAGAAATGTTTGAATTGTGAGTCAAGTTTACTGTTGCTTGAATTTTCTTGCCTCTCCCTATAGTCAAGGACCTACTTTGTGGGTGCATGGGCTATTGCTAGTCCCTTAACCTTAACCTTCTCTTTTTTGTTTTTTTTTTTTTTATGGAGTTCATGCTACTTTTATTTTTATAATTATTACAATATTGATCTTTATGAAGGTTTCTAAAGTGCCTTTGATAGGGCCGCGTGGAGAAGAATGATTCATGTAGTCGATCCCATTTGATGGGACTTAAGGCTTGGTTTGGTTTATGAAGGTTTCTCAACAATAAAATTATATTCTTGACACTTGGCATGCTCTTCCACATTACTTAGCTAAGCGATACAGTAACACCAAATGAGATGAAAATTGGTCCTTGATAATTTATTATATGTTTTTGTTTCACTTTTGGTTTCTTTGGTTTAACAAGTTGGTACAATCTCAAACCAAACTAGATTTTAGCAAAAATTTGGACTCACGTAGACAAATGTTGATTGATTGGAATTGGATTTGTGTTCCGACACTCACTAATAATACGCTTTCTTGAGTTGAAGAGAATTTATTTTGAACTTGTACCTCGATAGTTCTCAGTGTTTGTTAAAGTAAAATACATAAAATGGGTAGTAGAGTCATGCCACTTGAATTTAAGATGTTTGATTTCTATAGTTTGTATGCTTAAAAACATAGCTAGATGGTTTCTAGGTTAGTTTAATTTCAGAGGTTCGTCTCAACCATTAAATATTCTATTAACAAAAATGGGCTACCCACTAAACTGGTCTCTTCTGCAATTCTCTTTCTCTCTTACTTTCATAATCGATTAGTTATTGAATTAGTGTATTTTTGCTGCTCTGTTATTTTTATAATTGATTAGTTAATAGATTAATGGGAGTCCACTTGGTTATGAGAAAAGTGGTGTTGGTTATGAACCAGTGGTGTCGGTTATGAGGAAATTGATGTTAGTTATGAGGAAAATAGTGTTGGTCATGTCTCAAAATGGTCGAGGTTATGAGGAATGTGGTGTTGTATATGCTCAAAGTGGTGTGGCTATGAGACAAATTGGTTTTAGTTATGTTCCAAAGTGGGTCATGGTTACAAGAGAAGTGGTGTTGGTTAATAAGTAATTAGTATAATAAAATAAGGAAACAGACAAGAAGAAAAAGAACAGAGGCTTAGAAAAGGAAGAGAGAGAGAGAGAGAGAGTGAGACTGTAATTCTCTATATTTATTTCAAGAGTTCCCAGGCTATTTATAAGCCAAATGAGAACACACTAACTACAGGAGATAACAACTAAAATTAATAATGTAAAAAGTTGTGGCACGATTGTGGAAGCAGTAAGCAACTATTACAGCCATTATTATAAGCAACCTGTAACTAACTCCTAAACTAATCCCTATTCTGGAGGCAGCAACTACAGCAGTTCCTATTCTCACGCTAAGACCTATTCTGATGCATGACCCATTCCAAAGGCAACAAGGCAGAGAGCAAGGCAAAGTGCATATCATTCCTCCTCCTGTAAATTATCCTTGTCCTCAAGGATAAAGTCAATGTAAGACTTTGAAAAACGCCAATGATTCTCCCAAGTTGCATCTTCAATTGGCGCCCCCACCCATTTAACCAAAATCTTGGACTTTGGGCGGTAACGACCCTTGTGAACAATACGGGTGTCCAATACGGCTTCAGGTTGAGGAAGAATTTCGGACGCATCCAAAAATGGCGGAAGTTGATGGAAGACAGTGGTGATGGGACCAACGTGTTTTTTGAGGAGACTAACATAGAAGACATCATGGATTTGGGAACCCACTGGTAATTCGAGTTTGTATGCCACTGGACCAATTCTAGCAAGAACCTTATAAGGACCAAAGAACCGAGGTGAGAGCTTCATCGAGCTGCGAAAAGCCACTGATTTCTGCCGGTACGATTGGAGTTTGAGGTACACAAAATCACCGACCTCAAAAACAATCTCCCATCGATGTTGGTTAGCCTGGGATTTCATTTGGTCACGGACGACGATCAAATTACGACGCAATGCACTAAGAATGGCATCACAGTTGCGCAACTGGTCGTCAACGGCCTGAACTTTTGTTATTCCTGGAACGTAGGAAAGTAAAGTAGGCGAAGGTAGACCATACACGGCTTCGAAAAGGGAAACTTTGGTAGATGAGTGAGTGGCAGTGTTGTAGCTATATTCAGCCAATGTAATCCAATTCATCCATTTGCTTGGCTACCCATATGTGAAGCACCGAAGATACTGCTCAAGCGTTCGATTGACTATTTCTGTTTGACCATCGGTCTGCGGGTGATAACTAGAACTCATGCAAAGGGCTATCCCTTGGATCTGAAATAAAGTTTTCCAAAATAAACTCATAAAAATTTTATCACGGTCACTTACAATGGATGCCGGCATGCCATAAAGTTGGACAGTTTGTTCGATAAAGACCTTGGCCACAGTGATGCAATAAATGAGTGCTTGAGTGGAATAAAATGTGTATATTTGGTCAGGCGATCGACGACCACCAAGATGATAGTTTTACCTTGGGATAACGGCAATCTTTCTACAAAATCCATGGAAATGTCAGTCCACACTTTAGCTGGTATTGGCAGTTGTTGTAATAGGCCGGCGGGTCGCAAGTAATCAGATTACATCGTTGACAAACATCACAATTTTTGATGAAGTCCTTGATCACAGTTCGCATGTGAGGCCAAGTAAAGCTTGCTTTAATGTGACTCATTGTTTTATGATAGCCGAAGTGTCCGCCAATTGGTGACGAGTGATGTGTTGATAAAATAGCCGGAATTAGTGGCGAAGAAGGACTCAAATAAATGCACTCACCTTTGAAAAGAACCCTATCACGTAAAGAGTATTGCGGCTGGAGGTGTGATGGTATTGATCCCAAGAGTTGACTATAGAATGGATCATGGGCTACCTCATGCTGGAGTGTGGCCCACCACTCTGCAACGGGCAGGGACACGGCAAGGAACTCTAATTCACCAACACGTGAAAGAGCATCAGCACTACAATTCTCCTTTCCCTTTTTGTACTCAATGACACAATCATAGCCGAGAATCTTTGGTAACCATCGTGTTTGTGTTGGCGTCGTGATCTGTTGCTCTAATAAAAATTTTAAACTCTTCTGATCAGTGCGGACAATGAAAGGTTTGCCAAGTAAATATGGTCTCCACTTGCGGATGGCCTTAATTATTGCTAGCATTTCCTTCTCATAGGTTGATAAAGCTAAGGTCGATGGTTTGAGAGCCTCACTGAAGTAGGCTATTGGTTGGTCTTGTTATGACAAAATAGCTCGTATGCCCACCTCACATGCATCGTATTCAATCACGAAAGATTGGGAAAAATCTGGTAAGCGTAGGATTGGAGGAGATATAAAGGCCTGTTTGAGTTGTGAGGACGCAGTGGCGGCCTCAGAAGTCCATTAGAACCCATCTTTGGATAATAGGTGAGTGAAAGGCGTAGCGATCCCTCCAAAGCCGCTTATAAATTTTAGGTAGTATCCTGCTAAGCCAAGGAAGCCACGAACACCTCAAGCGGAAATGAGAGTTGGCCACTCGAGAACTGAACTAATTTTTCCTGGATCGACGGCCACCCCTGCAAATGAAATAAGGTGTCCCAAGTATGCCACCTGTAACACGCCAAAACAATGTTTAGATTTTTTGGCAAACAACTGATTGTTGGATAAAACAAGAAGGACTGCACGGAGGTGGCCAAGATGGTCAACCTAATTTTTGCTGTACACCAAGATATCATAAAAAAAAACCAGAACAAATTTCCTCAAGTAAGGTCGTAGCAAGTCGTTCATCAAACTTTGGAAGGTGGATGGGGCATTTGTAAGGCCGAAGGGCATAATAACAAATTCGTAATGTCCGTCATGTGTGCGAAAAGCAGTTTTGTGTATATCAGCTCCTTAAACCCGTATTTGGTGATATCTGGCGTGAAGGTCAAGTTTCAAAAAATACCTAGACCCATGTAATTCGTCGAGGAGTTCGTCTATGACAGGGATCGGGTACTTATCTTTGATTGTAATATTGTTGAGAGCTCGGTAATCAACACAAAACCGCCAACCTCTATCCGCCTTTTTGATGAGCAATATCAGCGACGAAAATGGGCTGGTACTGGGCCGGATCAAACCTGAGTCAAAAAAGTCCTTTACCATCTTTTCAATTTCTGTTTTTTGATAATAAGGATATCGATAGGGTCGGACACTCACGGGTTCTTGATTTGGCTGTAATGGGATGCGGTGATCATGGGTTCGTATCAGTGGCAAGGTTTTGGGAACAGCAAAGACATGCTCAAATTCAGTGAGGATTTGGGCGAGGTCGGCGGGGTGGTCATTGATTGAAGTTGATTCGTAGCTTGGAACGATTTGTAAGAACAAGGCTGTCCCATTGAGGTTGAGAAGTTCCTTATCGCTCAAGGCGGTGGTTGTAGGTTGCTTAAGGCCTTGAAACATACAAGATTTACCTCCTTGCTTGAAGGACATGGTGAGATGGTTGTAATCAGTTTCAATTGGTCTAAGGGTGGCCAACCACTGAACTCCCAAAACCACTTGACAGGCCACTACTGGTAAAACATAAAAATCTGCTTGAATTGGAAAGTTTTGGACGAGTAGTGTGAGCCCAAGGCATTGTCCGTCGCAGTTGATTTTGTCTCGATTGGCCACCATTACTTACAACTTCTGATCGCGTGCTACGACCAGCCCAACATTCGTGACTATGGCTTGATTGATGAAGTTGTGGGTGCTTCCCCCATCAATGAGGACAGTTATTGCTTTATTTTGTAATTTACCCACCACTCGGAATGTTTAAGGATGTGTCGTCCCTGCTATTGTATGGAATGAGATTTCTAGAAGGAGCTCGGTCATATTGGGTTTTTCAGGAGTGTCCATGGCAATGGTAGGTTCGAGTGTTGGCGATTCTTCGATCATAAACAACTGGGGTCTTTGGCAATAGTGACCCGGAGTGAACTTTTCATCGCAGTAATAGCACAGTCCTTTCTCACGACGTTCTCGTGCCTCTTGGCTGGTAATTCGCTGGAATGCAATTGGAGTGTTGGCCGAGGTTTGTCCCACCTTCGGTACAGGTGCAGGTGCGGGCCCTAGAACTCCGACGGTGTTATTTGGAGTAGACCGTGGTATGAAGGCTGCTACTTGGGAACGAAAAGGACTGCTCCATTTTTTTTGTAGGGAGTTGCGCTCTTCAATTAACCGTGCTGCTTCAATGGTATCGGCCAAGGTGTGTAGTTGCTTGAGTTTGACATCCAGGCGTATGTCGTCATGGAGTCCCGTAATAAAGCACCCAATCAAGTAATTTTCGGGCAACCCATCAACCCGATGTGAGAGCATCTCGAAGGCTTCTTGATAGGTAGCCACTGTCGAAGTTTGTTTGAGGCGGGTCAAAGCTTTGGAGGGATCCTCATAGTCCGTGGGACCGAAACGGAGCAGCAAGGCCTTGGTTAATTCGTTCCAAGTTAAAGGCCCCCTGAACTTGGTCCACCATCGAAGCCATTGTAGAGCTATGCCCTCGAGGTGAAAGGACGCAAGCTGAACTTGTTGGTCAGGAGCAATATTTTTGAACTCAAAGTATTGTTCGGCCTTGAAGATCCAATCCGTCGGATCATCTCCATTGAATTTAGGAAATGAGAGTTTCAGGTGTGTATAGTTTCTGTCATGTGTATTGGTGGTACCATGGGTTGGTGATTGATTGTTGGTGGTAGGAAGAGGTCGGTTATGAGAGGTTTTGGCTTGAGCAAAAGGGTTATCTATGGGAACAGTGTTTTGCGAGACTCGCAGGGTCTGAAGTTCTGTCAAAATAGTTTGTAGGGTACTATGGATTTGGTCGAAGCTGGACTCGTGATAAGCAAGGACTTCGCTGACTTCATTACGAAACTCAGCGTTGCTTTTAGCCCGTGTGTCCATGTAACATGGCTCTGATACCAAATAATAAGTAATTAGTATAATAAAACAGGGAAACAGACAAGAAGAAAAAGAACAGAGGCTTAGAAAAGGAAGAGAGAGAGAGAGAGAGAGAGAGAGAGAGAGAGAGAGAGAGAGAGAGAGAGTGAGACTGTAATTCTTTATATTTATTTCAAGAGTTCCCAGGCTATTTATAAGCCAAATGAGAACACACCAACTACATGAGATAACAACTAAAATTAATAATGCAAAAAGTTGTGACACGATTTGTGGAAGCAATAAGCAACCATTACAACCATTATTGTAAGCAACCTGTAACTAACTCCTAAACTAATTCCTATTTTGGAGGCAGCAACTCTAGCAGTTCCTATTCTCACCCTAAGACCTATTCTATGACCCATTCCAAAGGCAGCAAGGCAGAGAGCAAGGCAAAGAACATATCATTGGTTATGTTCCAAAGTGGTTGTGGTTATTAGGAATGGTGAATAGGATCATTACTTGATTACGAGGAAGTGATATGGGTCATAACTAAATTATGACTAAACTGATTGTAATTATGTATCAAATTGGTTATATATTATTTTATTAGTGTTGACATGCTAAATGACCTGTACTTTAGGTCATTTTTAATGAGGTGGCACAATATCAACCACATATTTGGTGCATACTGTACACCCCTTTTAGGGAGTGTATTATAAAATTATCCTAATCTCAGACAATGTAAAGCTCATGCATCTTCATTTTTTTGTTTTTAAATCCTTAAATTGTAGGATGCCATAGTTTATTGTTGCAAGCGTAGGGTTGTTAACCTAGACATACGTAGTATAAATATATGAATTTCTATAGGGAGCAGTTTTCTATGTAAAAAATATATTGAGGCCAAGTTTGGGAACACTCCAAAAAATTAAAAAGTCAAAAAATTATTTAAAAAGTTAAAAAGTTATTACTATTCACCAAAAGTCAACAATTACGGCTGTAAAACTCTCAATTCTAATTTTCTCCTATAAACCAATTTTTATAATTTTTTATTACACATTTTTTCATAAAAAGTTAAAAAGTTAACCCAAACATTCATATTTTTAACCTCAACTTTTTAGTCTAAAAAAATAAAAAATACACTTATTTAAGACACCACAAATAACCCTAGAATCTTTATATAACTATATGTCCTAAATGTTGAAGTCATGTATGCCATGTAAATTTGAGCATAAATTTGCGTTGTTGTATAAACATGTCTGCAACTAATAAAAATAGGTGTGAATCATTTAAAAAGAAAATCTATCTTTGATGATATTTTTAATATTTGACCTCTTATTTTTTAGAGCAAATTACATTGACCTCCCTTGACAATTTCTTAAACTACAACTAGTCCCATGAGTTTGAGAAAATGACACCCACCTCCCTTGATGGGTCTCAAAACTCAACTCCGTTAACAGAGGGCATGAAATGATAAAATTAGCCCCGACTATTTTTAACAAATTTGGTATGCCATGAAAAGTTTAAAAAAATGCTTAAAAATAAAACAGGCTTTCTCCCCCAACTCTATCTTTCGTCCCATTGCCTATCCTCATTACCATTTTCCTCATTCTATTCTTAAGGTTTCGTTTGTTTTTAGAGGTAGAATGAAGGGAATTTATAGTGAGGGGATTGATAATGAGGGGATTAAGTAAAATTATGTTTATTTTGATGATAGTTGTTAGTGTATGAATTATTAAATTATTTTTATATAAAATAATAAAACAAATAAAAAAATATAAAAAATTAAACATTAATATTTCAAAAAAAATTTCCAATATATAAAAATAAAAAAAAATAAAAAAATTTCTAATCTTTTCATTATTTTTCTAATACCATCTCCATTTCCTCCATTTCAATCCCCATTCCAACCTCTATCTATATCATCTCCTCCATCCTAATCTCCTCACTAACTCTACAAACAAACACAACATTAAATAATCCTACCTTCATCCTAATTCCCTCCCATCTATTTAACCCCAAAACAAACGGAGCCTAACGCTATATTTGGATTGAGTGATTTGGAAAGAAAAGAAAAGAAATGGAGTGATATGTATTTCTCTTATTTGTTTGGATAGCCTAAGTAGAGAAAAATGGAAAGAAATGGAGAGAAACTCATTTATCTTATAAACCTCATTTTCAATCTTCCCAAAAATGGAGAGATTGGAAAAGAAAAGAAATGACTATTTTCATAATACCTATTTTGTCTCTATAAAAATAAAAGAAATAAAATGATTAAAAATATAAAAAAATTATTTTAGTAATATAACATAAAATAATTTCTTTTCTTTTATTTCTTCCTTATCCAAACACAAAAAAAAAAAATCACAATAATTTCTTTTCTTTTATTACTTAAATAATCATTTCATTTCTTTTCTCTCCCCACTTCCCAAACATAGTGTAAGTGCCACCGCTTCTCACCCCCAACAACCACCAACACCTCTCACTACCGGCACCTTCCCCCCCCCCCCCCGCGCCCGTCCACACCCAACAACCAACATCATCTTCTACCAAACAGGAAAAGAGTGAAACTGAAAGAGAGAGAGTAACTGACTAGCAGTGGAACCATCTCCGACCAACTCCCATCAGCACCTCCTATCGTGCGGGTGAAAGTTCAACCGAATAAACCAGACCGATTGATTTAGTCGATTTTTGGTTAGTTTTATTTTCTGTCTGGTCAGTTCAGTTTGGTTTTAGCAATTAATCTCAAAGCCGACCAAACCGTACCAAACCGAGAAAGCTACCTTTAGATCCTTACCTATTTGATCTCAGCCATCCACACCCAATTTGTCCTAGCCGTCCACCTAGCACAACACATGCCAAGACTCTCTTAAACTCAGTCTTCTTTTTCGATCTCCCAACCCTCTCTCTCGTTTGAAGTCATTCTCAGTCTTAGACGAGAGTCAAAGACAATGGCGTTTTCCGGTGTCGCGATCTCAGTCTCAATCTCTAGCCTTGGCATCTCACAATCTCGCATCTTTTTAGTGTCGTGATCTCACCTTAGATGTATATATTGCTTCTTTGCCGGCTCCCTCAACGCGTTCTCCTAATTTCTATGGTAATTTCAAACCTATTTCAGTGAATATTTGAGAAGCCCTTAGTAATTTGAAAAGCCCTAATTGAAAACCCTAATTTGGAGTCTGTTTTTGATTTGTAGTTTATAACCTAGTTTTGAATCTCTTTTTGATTTGTAGTTTATAACCTAGTTTTGAATCTCTTTTTGATTTGTAGTTTTGATTGCCAGTGTGAATGTCGAATGGTTTGTTGACAGACCGATCTCATTGCACCGAACCGCATAGCACCGATGAGCAACAGTTTGGTGTGGTTTACACCTTTCTCTCTGTCAGTTTGGTCCACATGTTTAGCAAACCGATTGCATTGGTTTAGTGCCAATACTATAAGAACCCCGATCGACCCTGAACCAATTTCACCCCTACCTACCGCTGCCACCCATTAGCACTACTAGTGCCACTACCCTTACCAACAAAATCCATCTAGGTCTTTTATCAAACACTTGGTCTGCAACCTCCACACTATATTGTCCCTCACCCATCATCCCCATTTCATAGCCCACACAGCCACCACCAACCACAAAACAAATACACCACCTTAATCCACCACATAACTACTGCCCTTTCTTAACTCCTCAAGAAATCAAAAAATCAAGACAAAAAAAAATATATATATATATATATTTATTGCAATGGCCAATTGTGAAGGTCGGTCTCCATCCACGGTGGTTGAAACAACAATTGGTAGTGGCTTGCGTTGACGACTAGTTGTGGCTTGAGACGATGGCAGTGCTCAACACCAATCAATGGCGATTGTTACTGCGATATGGGGATCTATGTCGGTGGAGGTAATGGAGCAATCTAAGGATCCGATGGTAGGAGGCTAGGAAGCATGGGTGCGGGTACGAGTACGGTACGGGTACGAGTGCGGGTACGCCGATACGGCAAAATCCCAAAAAAGTATGATACTGGTACGGCTGCGGTATGCCGATATTTTTTTATTATTTTTATTTTTTATAATTATGGTTAAAGGATCCAACCTACAAATTAAAATTAAATTAAATATCAAAACTAAAAAGAGAACTATAAAAATAAAAGAGAAATATTAATATATTTCAATTCAACATAACCAACACCAAAGGAGAAACAATGAAAAATAATATTTGTGATTATTGTCATTCTATTGAGGAATAACTTTGTTTTAAATTTCTAATTAATTTTTTTGATTAACATTTTTCTTTTGAAGGATAATTTTGTTCTAATTAATTTTTTTTGATTATTAACATTATGTAAGTATGATTAATTATTAATTTTTTTGTTCTAATTATTTTTTGTTCTAAATATGATTGAATAACTTGGTTCTACCTCTCTAATTTTTTTTTGGTTCTACCTCTCTGACCAGGTGCTACCCCTGAGAAGAAGAAAGAAGAAACAAGAAAAAAAACAAAAAAAAATAAAGATGAAGAGATGTGACAAGGGCCAAAAACAAGTTATTCAGGGACAAAAATTCTGACCAGTTATGCAACAAATTCTGACCAGTTATTCAGGGGACAAAAACAAGTTATGCAACAAGGGACAAAAAAAAACAAAAAAACAAAATCTAACCAGTTGAGGGTGGAAGATGCTTGCTGATCTCTGCAACAAGGGACAAAAATAGATGCTTGCTGATCTTTGCAAAACAAAAAATATATGAGATGAAGAAGAAGAAACGAAGAAGATGAGGGTGGAAGATGTAACAAAGAAGGCGACGAAGACGAAGACGAAGACGAAGACGAAGAAGAAGAAGAAGAAGAAGAAGAAGAAGAGCACTCACTGGAACTCCTTGCGTCGAAGATGAAGAGCACTCCTCCGGCGACGGCGACGCAAGGAGTTCCAGTGAGTGCTCTTCATCATCTTCATCTTCTTCTTCTCCTTCTTCTTCGCCTTCTTCTTCTTGTTCTTCTTTGTTACATCTTCCACCCTCATCTTCTTCGTTTCTTCTTCTTCATCTCATATATTTTTTGTTTTGCAGAGATCAGCAAGCATCTGTTTTTGTCCCTTGTTGCAGAGATCAGCAAGCATCTTCCACCCTCAACTGGTCAGAATTTGTTGCATAACTGGTCAGAATTTTTGTCCCTGAATAACTTGTTTTTGTCCCTTGTCGCATCTCTTCATCTTTATTTATTTTGTTTTTTTTCTTGTTTCTTCTTTATTCTTCTCAGAGGGGTAGAACCTGGTCAGAGAGGTAGAACCAAAAAAAAATTAGAGAGGTAGAACCAAGTTATTCAATCATATTTAGAACAAAAAAAAAAATTAGAACAAAAAAAATTAGAACAAAAAAATTAATAATCAATCATACTTACATAATGTTAATAATCAAAAAAAAATAATTAGAACAAAATTATCCCTCAACAGAAAAATGTTAATCAAAAAAATTAATTTGAAGTTTAAAACAAAGTTATTCCTCAACAGAATGATAATAATCACAAATATTATTTGTTATGTTGAATTGAAATATATTAATATTTGTCTTTTATTTTTATAGTTCTCTTTTTAGTTTTGATATTTAATTTAATTTTAATTTGTAGGTTGGATCCTTTAACCATAATTATAAAAAATAAAAATAATAAAAAAATATTGACATACTGCAGCCGTACTCGTATCATACTTTTTTGGGGTTTTGCCGTATCGGCGTATCCGCACCCGCACTCGTACCCGTACCGGTACCGTACTCGTACCCGCACCCGTGCTTCCTAGGTGGTGAGAGATGTGAGGGAGAGGGTTGTGGCAATATGGTGTGGAGCAATGAGGAAGTGATGTAGGACAAGCAGGGCTGCAGTAAAAGTGGCTTTTGAAGCTGATTTTTATGGTGGTTTAAAGCTGAAAAGTAATGGGAAATTTAGGGTTTCTACTAGTGTATGGAAGAATTAGGGTTAGGGTTTGGGTTTAATGTAATAAAAAGAAAGATTGGTTTTTGAGGCTGTTCTGGGTGCTGTGAACAGTATCCGTGAACAGTGTTTTGCTGTTAAAGTGCTGAAATTTAAGAAAGAAAGGAGAAGAAGAAGATAGTTCTAGGAATCACTCCTAGAATCCATTAGGCATCACACCTAGGGTTTGGATTGCTTCTAATAATACTAGAAGCATAATTATGTATAGTTCCTATCGATTTCTCTTTAAAATCATGCCAATTTCCAAATATCACCGCTTATTTGAATTTACACTTCCTTGAGTTTCTTATACTCTGCATCAGGAAGTCTTAGAGAGAGGTAAGGGGGAACACAGGAATGAAGAAGGAATGAGAGGGAAAAGAGGTTAACCCTTGTGGGTTGACCTTACTGGGTTAACTTGTTTATACCGGGTTGATTCATTTTTAACCCAATATATTAAGGGGTACAATAGGAAATACAATACTAAATTTGCTTACGTCATCACATTCCGTCCAAGCTTGTAATGAATCCCTAACAAAGTGGGGCACAGTGCAATGCAACTCAAATATCAAGGAAGGTGATGACTTTTTACTGTGATTACCTCGTTTTTTTTTTCTTCTTGTGTCTAACTTGGATATTTTGCAAATGTAGTAGTGTCTCTCTCTCTCTCTCTCTCAAATAATATCTTAGTTAATGATTTTTTTTTTCATAATCTTCATCGGTGTTGGCATGTTAATTATTATCTCTGTTATTAGAATTGTACAATTTGTAGTTCAAATCATATGACTCAGTTTGATTTTGTGGGTAATCGATCTGAAGAGGTTGCATGAATTGCAAATAGCTATGAATCGAGAATGAATTGGTGAATCATAGAACTGAATTATTTAATTGTGAATTGATCGAATCACTTTCGATCTGTTGAATTCAATTTGTGGGCCTTCTTTTTTTCTTTTCTTTTGCTGGAAAATGGTTCAAACAACCCTTTTAAGGTCTTTAGGGTTATTTTATTTCATCCTTTGTCTCTCTCTCTCTCTCTCTCTCTCTCTCTCCTATTTACTCTTAAATATTCAAATTGTAGAAAAAACAAACCTTTTTTTGTTTGTACAATATTCTAAGGCTTACATAAACTTTATCCAAGTGTTTGCACAAACAAAAAGAATCATTTTGAAGGCATCAAGTGGACAATTTTGATAAAAAAACTGAGTTTGTTTAATTAATTTTTCACTCAACTGTGTTGTGTTTGACCTTTCTCCGTTTTCTCTTTCTTGTCTTCTTTTTTTTTTTTTTGGTCTCTGATGAAGTTTTGTCCATATTGTAGCTGATTATTTTTTTAATTTTTTTTAGGACCAGCAACCTAATCTAGATGCATATAAAAAGTTAAAAAAAAAAAAAAAGTGACTAAAAGAAAAAAAGTTCACTAAAGATAAAAAAACCAATAAAGATAGAAAAAACCCGCCAATTTTCGTGTTTTTTGTGTCTAGTGAAATTTTATTTTTCTTCAGATGTACTTATTTTTAAGGTGCATCTAAAAGTACAAAATATGATAATTACCTATTAGTCTGAATGATGAAAGATGTGTATCTCAAGTCCCATGTAAAAAATTTTGAACCAATAATCCCATTTTGGAATATAATTGACGTTCTTACCCTTTTGGAATGTAATTGGAGATACGATTTTGGAGTGCATTCAATTTCAACAGTCTAGGGATTCGATTACGGTATGAATGATATCAATTTGAGTTTTTAAGTTATCTTAGATCGTATTGAGTTTTGATGGTATTTATTTTTGATATTCATGTATTATGTAAGCTACAGGTTGAATAAAAATATTCTCAATTTCAAAATTGAATTAAAACTGAGAATGTTCTCAGGTCCAAAAGCCTATGAATTCATAAACTGAGAATGTTCTCAGTGTAACTGAAAATGATTTCATTAAAACTGAGAGTAACCATTTTATTTCTATATACTCAAAACTAGGAGTAATCACCCCCATCTTCCCTCGTCCAATGCATCCCCAGTGCATGCACAACCACCATCCCCCATCCTCCACCTGCACAAATCCAACC